>JAUYWG010000022.1:1900113-1936849 GCA_034779775.1 Enteromius afrohamiltoni | reverse complement strand
TACACATACACATACATACATACATACATACATTAGAATAGGGAACACAAAAAAACAATAAATTATTTCCCTCAATAAATTCCTAATTTGTTGCATATTAATAGTTAGTAAGGTAGTTAGTAAGCTAAGTTTAGGTATTGGGTAGGTTTAGGAATGTACAATAAGGTCATGTTGAATCTAACATTAATATCTAATTAATCACTACTAATAAATGGTTAAAATTAAAATGCATGCTAATAAGCAATTATTTAAAAGACCTTAAAATAAAGTGTTACCAGACATTCATACAGGGAACATTTTCGTTTAAATCACATTTTGGCACTTTCATTTTTTCCCCAACTAAGCTTATAATATTATTAATATGGCAAATATAAACAATATACACATACTGTTATGATCGCACTCCTCTGACTCAATTGCTACACATGCTGTGTGGAATAGCTTAAATGTTACCAAATTTAGTACTTAGTCAGTCATTTTGTAAGCAGTTTGTTGTTAGCATTTGCTAATCTAACAAACCCCTTGGTCCTACTTTAGAATATGTGGCCTTAACTACTACTGTATGTGCATTTATATTAATCATTTAATACAATTAACTTATTGCGTACATGCATTGTACTTAAATTTCTAAAAATCCTGCATTTAATTACATCTGTAACTAATCTTTAATTACATTTATATTGACACTGTTGACCCATTTCCACCCTTAAACCTACCATACCACCAATCCTGTCCTTAACCTTACCCGTATTCCACCTCACAAGCAGCAAAAGTGTTTTGCAATACAACATGAACATAATAAATACATAGTACTTATTTTTTATGTAATTACATAGTAGTTAAGGTCACCTAATATAAAAGCGTGGCCAAATTTTTAATCACTTTATAATCAAAACTTACACGGTTGCATTTTGCTAAGCAAGCAACGATAATAATATGGCTAAAATGAGTGCGCATATGCTGGGTGAAAAGGTTACAGTTTCAATTAAATTTTTCATTGAAAGGCGATTTATAATAAACATTTATATTACCTTGTCTACCATCTTTTCACTGAGCTCTTCATGCTGCATTCTGGGTTTATCTCTATGTGAAAGACAATCGTGACATTGCCTTGAATTTTTCTAAACAAAGTTTCCCATAAAGCGGCATAATTAAGTTGCCTACATTTTGGAAGAGTATATGTATTATACAGTAATTCATTGCAAAATCTATCCTATCCATGATCATTTTCATTATATTTGCATATGATTTTCCTCATGAAAAGCAAAACCCCAGAAAGGAAATAGTCTGACATTAATTTATATCAAGGACATTGGGATCATAAAATTGGAATTGAAGGCAGACTAAAAGGGTCTTCAGACAAAGAGACAGAGGTAGTATTCTCAGAGGAAGATTACAAATTACCGCCTCTGCCTTCCTGTCCTTTTCCCAGCTGAGGTCCAGTGACTGTCTGGCTGTCCCGCACGTCTGGAGGACCTTGCTGTTTGTGGTGATTGGTGACGCGGGTACTGACAGCTCCCCATTTTGTCAAAGTGCTCTTGTCACAGCCCGTGTTAATGCCTGGTAAAAATAATTCCCCTTGTGCCACTTCTGAAGGTTTCCAATAAATACAGTTTTTTTTGGTGCATGCAATTGCTCTCCACTCCTTGGCCATTCGAAGGGGAAAGGGGTTTGTGGGGAAGCGGTGACACATAAATAGTAGTTGGTGAATGTTGGCATTTAAGGAAGAGAAAGAAGCACAGATAGTGACAAAGCTTATCTGTGGGTGTAGGAGGCAGGCCAGTTAAATCCTTTAGATAAAGTAACCTTGTGGAGTGAATCACCACTGACCAAAATTCAATTAAAATATTGGATCTGTGCATGCGTGTGTATAAAAATCCTGCCCGCTAACCTACAATTATGATGACACCCTGTGTGTATACACAATTGATGCCTCTGCTTATCTGCCATATGAATACCCAGGTCTCTTTAACAGGTGGAATTGGAGTAATTCTTTACCTTTATTGATTTTTTACTGTCGCACGAGCTTGACTAATGAAGGCAATTAAGAAACCTATTTTCTTGATGATACAGACATTAAGGGTACCAGTGGGAAGTGGTTTCAAACAACAGATGTGTTTAGCGCATCTTTTCTGCCGAAGCCCCTCCTTCTCTCTTTCTCGCTATCATCCACCTCCTGGGCTGGCAGGCCTGTGGCTCTGTCACTTGTCAAGGCTTTAATCTGACAAGGTCTTGGACCGAACCTTTGCTAAGCTTAAATTGAAGGAAACGCAACAATATGTCTCTTCCCCCCCTTGCAAAAAAAAAAAAAAGTTAATTTTTGGAATCCTTCCCGGAAAACTGTCAACTCTCACTAGACAGTTTTACAAAATGGGTATTCTAATTACCCTTAGTAAATTTCAAGAGTAAATCTCTCTTGTAGTTTATTAAAACATTCCCTGCTTGGTCATTTCAGAACATAAAATGCACAGGGAAGCAAGTAAATGCTGTTATTCATGCTCTCAAAGTCTTAGCATCTGAAGAGCTCTAGTTTAATTATCCATTCTTGGATATAACTCTTGACCGTTTGAGAACAACTGTTCCATAATTACACATTTGCAAAAGCATCATCAACAATTTCAGTCCTCAAATGATCTAGCTCTGAAACAAATGAGGTCTGATGTAACAGTCCAACAGCTCTGGGACCTTTCGCTGTTTATGTAACTCCGCTTGTCTCTGTTTGTGCTTTCCAGACAGATTGTCAGTGTGTGGATTAATGGGGGGACATTTTTAGAAATCTCTTTCCTTTTTTTTCCCTTTTATACAGCTAGATGAACTGTACTGTATTGGCAGTACTGTAAGTGGTGACCAGTGACTGTTCTTATGAGTCTGTAATTCATCCAACTGATTCATTCAGGAATTAAACTAAATGCCATTTTTATAACTGACTGAATATTTTAATGAATTGATTTGTTCAAAACACAGATTCATTCAGGACTGGAACACCTACATCTACCTCACTATATGTGTTGCCTTGAAATTATAAAAAAATATACTACTATAGTAATAACACAACATTAGGCATAATTACATGCAATAAAATAAATGATTTAATTTTACATTAATAAATCATGTTATTTAGACACATAATAATAGTTGTTCAGTGTTTACTCATTGGGGTCCGCAAACGCATACATGTGTTTTGAGGCGTCTTCTCCTGATGACGCCGATAAGAACTTAAATTACACCTTGAGTTTTGATCGTAGAGATAATAGCAATACATCAATCGAATCTGTGAAGGGTATATATTAATTTGTATACACATATAATAACAACACAACTGCATTAAGAAAATTAAGAAAACAAACAGGGTGCGTTGCCCGCCTCATTGGTCTGCGTGATCTTCAGTAAGAAATGAGTCACTAAAATGAACTGAAACTCAGCAAAAACTTCACAAAGAAACATGAGAGTTATATCTGTAGAAAGCTTGATATGTCTACTATTACACTAAGACAGTCTAATCAAAAACAAATATTCTGTGATAAAGTAATTCATATGAAACCAGCACGATCTCCAGTCTTTTGCGTCTCCTTCATTATTTTTTAATGCGACCACGCCCCCCGCCGCGAGCACAATAGATATGATAATCAGCAGCGCGTAAACACCCACATCTGCACGAACAAAGCAGCGAGAGTTTACCTGAAGTTCATCCTGGATACTGTACGCTTCGTGCTGATAGGAATAAGACCGAATTCACTTCAGAAAAAGACGCGCTGTGATTGATAAATACCTCACGAAGACGTGAGGAATAAGCTTTGGTTTACCTAAGACAAGAAGAATGCAGACTCGGAATGCGAGCTACGGAGTGACCATTATAATAAGTGAGTAATGCCTATTTCTTTATTAGTTAGCTTGGTATTGTGGCATAAACTTGAAAAAATTTATTGGCTTGTTTTAAACCTTACACAAACCTTACACCCTATATTATCTTCCTGATTACTGTGTTTTTTGCACTATTCTTAGACTTTTATATTTTAACATGCAATTTGTGATAACAGCTATATTTTCTGTTATAGTGACTGCAGTAATGCTTTGTAACTTTGTAACTCAGTAACTTTGATTGTTCCTAATAAACTGTTTAACTGAACTCGCAAGTGAATCTCAAGGTTTTTTTTGTGAATACCGAACTAAATACTGAAAATATATAAACTTATTTTGTCCTCAGATTCTTTCTTGTAACTCTCCTCTCTGTCACATACCTGTCTGTGGCTCATTATGCAGCTCATTATGCAGGCCTTTGTCTTCTCAGGTGTGAATAACTGCATTAGTAATAATAGTTCACGCCTTCTCGCATAGATCTTATACACTCAAAAAGTGACTTAAAAAATGTTAATCACTATATAGGTATCTGTGAGCAAGTAAACAAGATAATTTCCACATCATTTGGAGCAAAAACATTAGTCCACCAGCCCAGTTCTCAAGTCTTGTGAACAAATGTATCTACATACTAATGATTAACTAATGATTCATAGTGTGTAGCTATTATGAAGTGTTACCCATGCAACTAGCCTAAAAACCAAACCCAATAGCATTTTATTTTACAGTCCTGTTTCTCATGTACATTCTGTGTACTTAGTATAGTTACTTTAATATGTACTAACCCAGAAACTACCCCTAAACTTGGTCTCATAAAAATACGTACCTCTGTGCACTTTTTGTGCAGCACTGTTTTTATGTACCTTACTGTACGTTTCACTGGATTTTCAAAGAGTAATGTCCACCAAGTGGCGCTAAACACAGATTAAATATGTGAACCCTGGCATGCTTTTATTACCTTAATATAGGTACGTATTTCTGTGTTTTTATTTTCTATCTAGCATATCTATTATGCTGGAAATATGCCCTACACCAAATCCAAACCTAAATCTACCCAATACTGTTGACAAATACAAAACTTATATAAAAAGGCATTTGTCGATGCAGCCATGCTATTTCAACTTCCTATTATGCAGATTTGAACTTTTTTTGTTGAACCGTAGTTACACAGGATTCTAACGGGAGCTTCTCGCCTCTCAAGTACGTCTCCATACTCCTTGAGCTACCAAACAAACCTATCATCTATGAAAACCCATAGATATGAATCTGGATATGTGTGATGCTAACATTCAAATGCATCAGTTTTCAAATCTGCCAGTATATTAAAGGCAGGGTAAGTGACTTCTGGAAGCCAATGTTAACATTTGAAATTACCAAAACAAACATGTCCCTACCCCCAAAAGGGTCTCACCCCTATTTTGATAGGGCTCTGCCCCACACATACGTAGCCTAAGCAACCCATGCAATGATTAGCTCTGTCAAACAAAGCAGAATGACAGAAAATCTCAGATCAGAAAACTGCTGCCGTGTTCCATTTATGATTTGCTGACACAGATTTCAAATGATATTCAGTGGTCGCGTCCAGTGCAGGCAGACTTTAGCTGTTACGGCACGGCTGGTGGTGTAGACACGGTGTTACTCACCTATAGTATAGAAAGGAACTAAAGCAACAGCATCCGATTGCAGGCCTTTCACTCCTTGAGTTCCCTCCAGCGCTGGAAAGCTGATCCAGTATTAACATGGTTCCTACTTCTTGCCTCATTGTTCCGCAGACATTTTCCTCTTTTGTTTTTATCTTTCTGTCGTTAGGCTCTGCTGTTCACTGAACACTCTCACCTCCACATCATTATTAGACATGCCCCTTACAGCTGATTGGCTACTCTGCCCCCACTCAGTCTTCAAAAGCATTTTTTAAAAATTCCGTAGATAACTGGATTCAAATATTGGGTAATAATATTGCGATTATTGAATTTGTATTGGGATGTGCTTTTTCACTGTAAACGGTCAAAACAGTTTTATTTATATTACTTTATTTATGAGCATGTCACCCAACACCTGCCCCTAAACCTACTATCCATTAATAAAACAAGATAAACCGGCAGATACAACTACCAACTGTTACGTGTTTTGATGTTCTCCGTTGTAGTTTCCCCATGTGCTCTTTGTTTTCTCCTCTGTGACCCAGTTTCATTTCATTAGCGATTCATGTCAGGTGTGTCCAGGTCATTATCAGTAATTGTCTCTCCTTTATAAGTTGGTTTCTGTCCTTCAGTTCTTCAGTTCCTTCAGTTCAGTCTCCATATGTACCATGTGCAAACTGCTCCTTCGTATTCTTTGTATATATTAAATTATGTTAAATTGCGACTTTCTCCATTTGTTTACACCAACGTGACAGAATAACGGACCTTACAGTTTGAGGAGGATGATCACCCTGGAGGAGATTATCCACCGCCTCGGGACTGCCTCCTCTTCCCACGCCATGGAAATGCTATCAGCCGTCTGCGATGGCAATGCCCGGCTCCTGACTCGCGACTGGCTACAGCGTGTTTACACCCCGGAGCCGCAAACCAGACAGAGAGCCAGAGCCTACAGTGACTGAACAACCCAGTGCCACACAGCCCGACCCAGGACAGTGTAACCAAGTGTGTGAGCCGGCAACATAGTCCGTCCCTGAGGGAGTGTTGGTGAAGATTGGGAGCTTTGAAGAAAGCCCTGCCCACATTCCCACCGCTGAGGGTGAGCCTAAAATAGACTCTGGACAGTGCAAAGAACTTTTGGAAATATTTGAAGTAGATCTCATAGACGGGTTTGGAGAGGCACTACCAGGCTCTGAATGTTCTTCATCTCCGCTGTTTGCAGTGACCCTCCCTCCTCCGCCGCCTATCATACCAGTCAGCTCCTTCACCTCAATTCCACTCACTCCTGCCAGCCCCTCGGCTCACCCTCAGCCAGCGCATGTGGGAAGCGCTGTACAACCTCGGGGCAGTCAGTCTCAAGCCCTGCTCAGGCATGAGGATCCCTTGTCTCCGCCTCCAGCCATCGAGTCATGGACTCCAACTCAATCCTCCGATCCTTCTGCTTCGCCTGGGCTCCTAGCTCCTTCGTCATCACCGTGGCCCGTCGTACCACCAGCTCCACCGGGCTCCCTTGTCCCTCTGGCTCCGCCTTGGTCAGTCATCGACCATCCTCCGCCTCGGGATTCCACTCCTCTGGCTTTACCTTGTCACTCCATCCCTCTGTCTCTGTCAGGCTCCTCCTTCCCTCTGGCTCCACCTTCATCCTCGGACGCCAGAGCCTGCAGCTCCGCCTTGGCCCTCCGGATCATCGTTGTCACCCTGGCTCTCTCTCTGCTCGACTTCATCCTGGGCTTCCATCTCCATCAGCGGCATCTCCGTCAGTCGGATCCATAGAGTCGTCAGCTCTCCATCCACCATGGCTCCTCCCTCCATCGACTCCGCCCTCGGGCCTCTGCATTGCTGGTCTCTGGATCACCCTCTGTCTCCTCATGCTCCTTCCACCTTCCACTCCACTCTGGACTTTGATATTTTGTTTGTTTGTTTCTATATTCTCTTTTTTGCTCCCTCTTCCACTTCACACCATCCTCCAGAGCCCCCGCCCTCCCTTCTCTGTTTTTTATGCTTTGATGTTCTCTGTTGCCATTTCCCCATGTGCTCTTTGTTTTCTCCCCTGTGACCCAGTTTCATTAAATTATCGATTCATGTCAGGTGTGTCCAGGTCATTATCAGTAATTGTCTCCCCTTTATAAGTTTTATATAAGTCTTTCAGTTCTTGTCCATTATCGTCTATATGTACCTGTGTAAACTGCTCCTTCGTATTCTTTAGGCTGCACGATTTGGGAAATTGCGATTGTTAAGGTCAAAATTGCGATTTGCGATATGTAAGTGGTTTGACTTAACTTGCTTATCAAGGAAAATGCACACACACACGCATATTTTTTCCGGCGCCCATGTTAATGGATGTGAGCTTTCACGCAGGGGCGGCGCAGAAGTGCGTAGCAGGTGCAGAGAAATGACATAAATCAAAGCACATGGCTCACAGTGTTCGGAGAAGAACGCTTGAAAATAAGACAGAAAGATGCTTGTCTACAGCCTGCAGTACAAGCTGCTAGAATGAAAGCACAATCGGCGCGCTGCTCCTGATCTGAATACGTGCCGCTTCTGCTTTGCTTATGCCTGCAGTGTAAAGCCGGCTAGTTTAACGCGCCGCTTAATTCGCACGAATCGTGCTGCAGGATGTCTAATTGCGTCTTTTCGTTGACTTAACATGTAAATGACTTGCGTTTACCTCTTCGTTTCTGGTGTGAGCAAGAATTAATGTTTTGTTACGTCCACTAATACATTTATTTAATATAATTGCAACATTTGCTGTAATGTAATCGCAAAGGCTGACATCGCGATTGCGATATGATTAATCATGCAGCACTAGTATTCTTTATATATATATATATATATTAAACAATGTTAAATTGCTGGATCATTTCCGTGATTAAATCTTTTCTTCGCATAAAGTACTAACACAACTTGTTAGTAATGTTTTTTGGTTTTTTTTACTTCTTATGGTCAGTTTTTGCAATAAATACCTGTGACTGCGCTTATATTGTCTGTGTGTGTGTTTTATATTGTTCAGAAGTGGGTAGGTTTAGGGTAAAGGTGGGGCTAGGTGCTATAATGAAAGTATTAATTTGGGAAAATTGTGTGAAAATTATGCTTTAACTGTATATTTTATGTGAAAAGGAATAAAAGGCGTCTAAGTTTTTCAGATTTTTTTGTTTTCATATGTACTTTTTGTTATGCATTTCTTGTCTCATTAAAAAGTGCACCCTGGTATGCTTATGCCATGAGACCAGGTAGCCCTAAAATTAACCCTACCTTTTACCTTATATTAGTACTTTCTTAGACAAGTACACTATAAGTACACATAATGTAAAATAAAATGCAACCCTAAACACTTAACCCTAAGGAAAGGAAAAACAGGCAAACAGAAAATATTGTCTTTAAAATACTATTGTTTACCATTACCACAAATCTGCAAACAAAAACAGGGAAAGAAGGATCATGAAGCAAATGAAATTAGTGGCATCTACAGACAACTTAGGCCCAAGATAAAAAGGATGGAGTAAAGGAATTGAATGAAAAGATCATTCAGATTTCAGCAGTCTGCGAGAGCCTAGAGAAGGATTCTATTAATTTAAGTTGGAAATGTTAAGTGCAGATTTATCTTTCAGTGCACTGACCATCAGAACTCTGCATCTTCTCTTACACACAGAAAATGTCAAGATGTGGTTTACAGAGTTCAAGGTTATAACATCCTCATATTATCACCACGCTGGAATTCCACATGAATAACGGCTCTCAGATGCTCTTCGGATGCCAGAGCTGTCTGGGCAGACATGAAGATGCAGATCAAGGAGTCTGGAGTTAACGGCCTGCCACAGCCTAGGCGGTGGGGGTTGTGTCAAAACAAAGAAGGGCGCAAATTACCCATGCAAGTCATTTTAAATGCAAAAGATGCAGAGAATTTGGAGAGTTAAGTCGGAACCTGGATGTGATTCAACACTTCCTCTTTTTCATCTCGGTGCCAGCCACTTAACCAGATGTCCAACAACATGCCGCCTTTTGCCTGATGCCTTTGTGGAGCTTGCCAACGGCTGCTGGAATAATTGAAAAATAGAGCTCATCTCGCTTAGCGGGGACACTCTGGTCCCCTGTGAGTATGTGAATGCTGCAGGAGCCAGAGGGACCAGGAGGTGATAGATGAAGTGGAGCGGTCACACCGAGAACCAACACATCTCTCCGCAATGCAGAGACACCCCTGATCCCAGCAGAGCCTCTTTTACCTCGTAACCCATCAGTACTTCTCGCTCTCCCAACCTGATCAGTGAAAGGTCAGGAAAAGGCTGGTAAATCCCATCATCCTCCTCTGCTTTGCGAAGGGACACGGGCGGCATATTCAATAAAGAAATGAGAAATACCACATGCTAATTGCAGCGGTGTCTGTTTGCGGGGCTTTAAAGCGAAGGAGCTAAATTGGGATGGATGGATCATGCCCTTCTTTATCCATGGGACTATTTTTCTTAGTCCAGCATTGTTGTGCTGGGTGCCAGGCTCGACATTAATCAAACCACAAAAAGAATGTCAGCAGCCTCATGCGGGCTGAAGCACAAGAGAGAAGCCAGTCAACTCAAATTGATTTCATTCCCGAGGACGTGCTTAATTGCAAGATCTATCAAGGTCCGAGATGGGCCAACTGTCAACAGACAGATGCCACCAAAACCACAGAGCACAAGTAATAACAGCATGTTTACTGTAGCTGAACCGTCTGGGAACTAATGATCCAAATATCTTTGAGCTGGACAAATGGTTTGAAGTAAACTAGTTATAGATCTATCTATTCAATTTACAGTAATGCATATAGCAAAACAAAACTGCAACATCATGCAACGCCATATCTGGTCCAGTCTTTTACGAAAATGAATGCTCTTTCATCTTGGGATCAAAGCTAGGTGGTGTATCTTTTGAAGTTCGGAAAAGAGAGCAAGAGAAGGAGAGCGAGAGAGAAAAGAAGTAAGGAAAAAGAAATGTACTTTTATTGACTTTTCATCTACTCATTTGCGTGACCTTTCCTAACCCCACTCCCTAATATTTAGTATGAAGAAAAGCACTCTCATTTGGAAATTTATAATGTCGAGCCATGCTCTGTGCTTTAGTTTATTCAGCATGGGTAATTAAGATAGCGCAGGCATTAAGGCAGCGTGTGTAATTCAAGTAGTGCAGATACTGAGGGTAAAATGTGTTTGTATTCAGGGCCTCCACTAGGAGCTGCTCCAACGCTTGTGTGATTTCAGTTCCTTTAGCGCACGAGCAGGGAGGAGGGGGAGAAGACATGCTGAATGACAACCGCATAACAAACCTTCAAATACATCTGCGTTAAATGAATGAGTCAGTCCCTCAGAGATTAGAGAGGAGCACAACTGTATTTGCTTGTGTCTACTGTTCCTGCACAGATCTCTTTCCTGCATATTGTTTGATCGCTAATTATACTCCGCTGTACGCTGACATTCTGACAATGTGACCGATAAAGGTGACAATAGAGCAATGTATGACAGCTCTAGATGTCACAAATACTGCTGAACGATTTATAACTGTAAATGCCATATACTTAATGATGCCATTATGAGGACACAAATGTTAACATGATCAAAATAGGCTGTTCAGAGATGTTACTGTACTGAAGGTCAATTACACCCTTAAATTCTATTAAAAAATATTGTATTTATAATACACAGTCTGCACTGAGGTCATGCAATCTTGAAATGAGGAGTCCCAGCTTTATAGTTTCACCCCTGTGAGTTTTACCAATGTGAGATGTGTTTAGTTTACAACCTATATCATTATTAAAAAATAATATACATATATATTATATATAGTTCATAATTTATATTGGAATGTATTTATATTTATCAGTTATAATAATAATAACAACATATAAATTATATAAATTTCCATACACATACACACTGACAATAAAAACTGCAGAGACGTGAAATAAAATAATAATAATAAAATAAAATTGCAGAAACACACAATAAAATTAAAAACTAAAGCTTAAAATTAAATTATATTAAATTAAATTAACAGAGGAAGTTTAAGTCTTATTTAAAATGTTATCTAGAGTACTATATATAGTGCTAAAATAACCACGTTCCACATACTCCTTTTTTATTTACTAATATATTTATGACAGGTTCAAAAAAAGGGTAAAAATCTATGTTTCTCAACATTGCATTAAAAATGTTCTTGACTCACTAATCTGAAGCTGCACTAGGAAGTTGGATGGGCAGCAGCTTAGTGCAGTAAAGTGCAGCATATGAAATAAAGCAGCTGTAGCAGCATCACCCAGCACCTTCCACAGTGAGTCAGTCTCTCATGGCTGCACGGAGCATCTGCATACGGTCTGGCTGTGCTCAGCATTCTCCTGATACTTCACAGGCGTCTGCTGCTAGGCCATGGGGCGGCGTGGAGACACTTTGCTTTGTGAGGCACAGAGATAAGTTTCAGCCAGTGGCGTACATGCATTTCCCCCCCCCCCCGACTCGACATTTCTGCATTTCAGCTCATTACCTTTATCAGGCCTCCGAGTGCTCAGAAAAATCCTTCTCTCAGCTCCTGTGGGTGAGCAGTGCAGAATTCATGGAGGCATTAACTGCCTGGGCTGCTAATTCCTCCGGCCTTCTACTTATCATCCATGGCCAGAAGATTGAGAGATGCCGATTTGCCATTATGATTAGATAAGAGGAGGTGCTGGGTGACCTTTGATGCGCTTTGACTGGGTAATAAGGGCTGGGTAGTAACCAACTAAAAGAAAGTTATGACTAACGTGACTACAGTTTTCAGCAGCATGACAGTAACTAGCAACAGACAAAACCATAATGCCTTTCTTTTTTTTTAGTTTTTTTTTTTTTTTCAAGAATCGAACATGCTCTCTTTTACTCTGCTTCGATTCAGTTTTTCACTCTGTTATATTGCAGCCATTTGCTAAAATCATTTAAGTTAATTTTTTCCCCTCATTAATGTACACACAGTATCCCGTATTGACAGAATGTTTTTTGATTTTTGCATATTTATTAAAAAAGAAAAACTGAAATATCACATGGTCCTAAGTATTCAGACACTGCTGTGACACTCATATATTTAACTCAGCTGCTGCGCATATCTTCTGATCATCCTTGAGATGGTTCTACACCTTCAGTTCAGCTGTGTTTGATTATACTGATTGGACTTGATTAGGAAAGCCACACACCTGTCTATATCAGACCTTACAGCTCACAATGCATGTCAGAGCAAATGAGAATCATGAGGTCAAAGGAACTGCCTGAAGAGCTCAGAGACAGAATTGTGGCAAGTCACAGATCTGGCCAAGGTTACACAAAAATTCTGCTGCACTTAAGGTTCCTAAGAGCACAGTGGCCTCCATAATCCTTAAATGGAAGACGTTTGGGAGAAGAGCCTTGGTGAGAGAGAAGAACCCAAAGATCACTGTGGCTGAGCTCCAGAGATGTAGTCCGGAGATGGGAGAAAGTTGTAGAAAGTCAACCATCACTGCAGCCCTCCAGCAGTCGAGGGTTTATGGCAGAGTGGCCCGATGGAAGACTCTCCTCAGTGCAAGACCACATGGAGCTTGCTAAAAATCACCTGAAGGACTCAAAGATGGTGAGAAATAAGATTCTTTGGTCTGATGAGACTAGATAATGCGATAAAGTAAAATATTAATGTTGTCTTTATTACTCATAACTTAGTGCTTTATCTTTTACAATGTATGTGCAAAACATTAACATCTTAAACCTTTATTGTAGCTAGTTTCTGTGGTTTACAGTATAGCTAGCTAGCTAAAAGAAAGAAAGCTTTTGAATTAGCAGCTTGAGAAGCTTCTGTCTGTGAACTACTGTTTAAGAAAAATCCCATTTACTTCAGATTGTCCATGTGGATTACAGAGTCTGTGCATTGAGTAAATTAGTAGCTGAATGTGTCACAGACTGCTTGGATGAGGCATCAAAATGGTGGAAAATGTCTTCTGCTTTATAATTATGTTTTAGAAAGCACACAGTGACTTGCTGTAGGGAGAAGAGTGTATCTCTGAATGAACTGCTTACATGAAACATGGCTTGAATTTCAACCAGTGGAAACTTGAAATTGAATTTGTAATATCTAAAGCTAAAATATTCTAAGGGAAAGAAGAGGAAACTCAGTTCCCAAATAATTTCAATTTAATTGGATCGAATTTAAATGAATTTCCATCAAGAATACTTTGCGAAAGTGACAAAACAAAGATTAGCATTGGTTCTTAAAGGGAACTCAAATAAAATGCTTGCAGGAAATTTGCCAAGTTTTTGATGCATGTTTTGTTCTATCAAAACAAAAACAAATAAAATAGAAAACATCAATGTTTCACTCTGTTGAGCAGAAAATAGTTTTGAACAAAGTCACAGCTACTAGTGTTCAACAGCCTTTTTATCATATACTGCAAGATTCTGGTCCAGAGATTAATACTGTTTATTTGTTTTATATATATTGGGGCAAGACTTTTTATTGAAGTTGTACTATAGCACTTCACTAGTATACAAGTTTAATAATCCACAAGTGAAGGCAGTTTTCTAACAATAATAATCGTATTTCCAGTCTTTAATAACAAAGCTCAATGGCACACTTTACCCCACATGCCATGTAGAAAATGTATTTTAATACTGTTTGACTCACGTGAATCTCTCATGGTCACAGTTTGCTATTAAAGAGGTGGCAAAGCTTACCCCAGTCTCCCCCTACTTTTTGCATTAGTAGAGTATAAAGTCTGGAAAAGAAAAATGAAGACAATTTTAATTTTTTTTTTTAAAAGATGCTGCCGTTCGATGCTGCTATTGGAATAAAATGCAGTGCATCATATTGAGCCGAATCAATCCCTGCTCACCCACAGAGACACAAACTTTTCACTCTAGAATAATTGGGAAAGTTGTGTCTCCATGGAGAACAAATCAAATGGTTTTTCAAATTAAAACTACTCTTGGAAAAAAAACCCATCACTTTAGAGATAACAAAGTGAAAAAAGTAGGATAATTTGATGGTAAAAATACCATTTCTGCTATTTGTGACAATGTGACTTGACGACTGTGAGTTGTGACCGCTGTGAAGACAGGCAATTAAAGATGTGAACGTGCGTACGCAATACAAACCCGGGTGAGGCTTTTTTTTTTTTACAAGGCGCAAATGATGTAAATTAAAGTAGATTTCCTGACAAAACATAATAAAAAGCAAAGTGGTATTAGTATCACCACGGCAGTCCATTTGCATCCGATTCTCTGTAGCCGAAGGAGAGATTTATGCTCCATCACCAGGTGAACAGATTAATTGATTCCGTACCACTTCTCTTCACCAAAACCTTTTCACTGGGTGACATTTATACAAACAACAAAATACAAAAATGTTGTTGCAAGAACATGAGTGCAATCTGACCTTATAAAACCCTGGGAGAGAAGGCAAATCTCCCCCCCCCCAAAAAAAAAACATTGCAGTTGCGGTTGTTGTGAAAGTGATGTGTACTCAGGGTTGACAGAGGGGCATCTGCTATTACACACCACAATTACTGAGATCCCAGAGCTCCAATGAGAAGCTCCATAAATGGACTGTGTGTGTATGTGTGTGGAGAAAGACACACAGAGAGGGACCCGTGAGATTGCAAATGCTCCAATGCTGAGGCTCAGCCAATTATGAGCTCTCAATGGCTTAGGTCTGCTATCAATGGCCAGTCATATGCAGTTACTTCTGCCAGTAACCAGCATGAAGCGCATCAACGGCACCATCATACTGTGTAATACCAACAAATAAAAGACAACAATATTTACTCACAGCGCGTTACTTAATAAAACGCTGTATAACAAAGTGAGAGCGTAATTCTTCAAAGCACCTCGACAAATAATCAATTCTGCTCCAGTCAACTCATTGCGGTTCAACGCAATTTGAGTTGTTATAACAGGATCCAGCCGATAGCTTCCACCGTCCCCGCGGCATTGGAGAACGCCAATTCCAATCATCACTGAGATGCTGTAGTGGAATCTCCTAATAATGTTGCTCTATTGAAACTGGCAGGGCAAACGAAAACTCAGCGCATGCTGTATTATTTGCAAACTTATCAGCCACTAAAAGCTATATTTCTGCAAAATGTGGAGGTGGATAAACATAAATCATTGCAGGATGACTGGATCAGAGGTAAATTTCCTCCATTTTCACACTTTTACGGCATAAATGTACTGGCCTCACCGGTGACCTGTTTACTAGGACAAAATAAACTGCATCACCACAGCAATTTTAAGCGTCAATATTGTGCCTTTTTTAAAAATAGATATATAGAACAGGCAGTTTGCTTTTCTGGTGACACCTTTCCAATTACAAATTTCTGATTTTGCTAAACCTAAAATGACACTTTTTGGTTTTTAGTTAGGGTGATGCTAGCACTTACAAGCACTTTCCATGAATAGAATAAAGAATAGGCCTTGAAATGCATTTTTTTGTTTGTTTTTTCAACCTTCATTAAATGGTCTACGAAAAACGTATAGATGGCAGAAATTGCTGATTTATATGAGCTGGTTCATTTTCAGTGCATTGCGACCCTGTTACCACACGAGGATGTGTCCAAAAAAGCTTACAACTGTGTGATTTTGTAATTTCCCAACAATAAACATTAAATAAACAAAAATTTAAATGGACAAAAAGTTTAACAGACAAAAGCTCTGAAGTAACCGAGCAACAGGGTTGAACATTTAGTCAGTTTTAATCTGTTATAGCAGCTAGCGATTTTATATTTTTTAAATATCCCAAACATCACAGAAATGTGTTTGGGTAATCATTTTCTTCTTATGGTAACTTTGGGGTTGAAAAAGCATTTTTGAATGCACTCAAAAAACAACAGAGTGAGACTTTATTTTTTAACTACAACTTCTGCCTCAAACTCTTAATGTGCTGCTTATTGTGTTGGATAACATTAGAGATGTAGAATATGGTCATGCCTAATTTGTTTTAATGAGCACTAATAAACAGCCAACAATTAATAACAGGCATGCTACTAAGCAATAGTGAAAATTGGTCCCATACTAAAGTGCTACCGTTTATTTTCTCATCATGAGAGTACAAAATATGGATATTAAAAATGTATAATTTGTAAAAGGGTGAAAAAGCACGCAGTTATAGGGTTCCTCACAAAATATTGAACCCACATAACTACGCACAAGAACAGAAAGTAGAGCGGAATTTATTAGGAAGAATCTGGATATCCACCTGAAAGATTGATAGAGAGGACGCTTTCACACCTGCAACGCAAATGCAAGCAACACACTTGATCTTATTTTAGCTTTGAATGGTTGTTTACTGAACAGTATTACACTAGCTGTAGGTGTACTACAGGTGTATTATATAACAAACACTGTTACCTTCATCAAAGTCTCATTAACGCCTTTTCGCTTCGGCTAAAATCAAAGCAAATGTTTGCCATCTGGGAAAGTGCAGTTTGCGAGTAGGTTTGTGCGGTTAGAACACGACACAGAACTAATAAGAAGAATATGGGGTTTGTTTCACAGATCCTAGATCATTACGAAGTCGTAGAAAAGAACTGTTGTTCCACCGACCCCCTGAGAGGCTGTCGCCATGGCAGAAATCTCTGCGTCCCGCTAACAAGAAAAGAAAGTCAAGCCAAAAAGACTTCAAAGAAATAAATAAGGCTCACAGTGACTTACATGCTGTTAGCAGCCTTATTACTCATTGTGACACACATCTAGCGAGACGTTTTAGGTGACACCAGCTGGGATTTGTTTGTCTTTTATTAAATATATATAATGGATACTGTACACAAACTCTGCTTTAGACTTCACCCAAGTCTTAGCACTTTGCTAACAGTGTGCGAGTTCTTGACATGCCGCTGACTGGCTTGATCAGCAATTGAATTAAAATCAATTTCAATCAAGAAGAGGAACGAAACTAAATATGCAAATCACATTGAGGGCAAGAGTGTTTTTCCTCATTATACCTCTTATCTGCATCTTAATGTATAGCCATCTGTTTTGCTGTAGTGGGATTTATGAATGTGTTATTTATTCTAAACGGCATGGGAAGGGTAATTTTTGTTGCATACATATAATTACTAGATGCAACAGCAAAGTATTCGGTCACTAAGACTTAAAACTGTCAAATTGTCTTTGCATAAGATAGCATTTTTCAATTACTTCTGAAAATTGATTTTTAGTGGATGTATGAAGTCATTTCACCTCAGGTTCACACAGTTGTCGTATCCGAATAACCACAGATGTAGTTCATTATATTAAACATAACCATGATCCACTAATGTTTGACGAGCAGCAAGGGCTCATACTTCACTTTGAACAGTATATCTATTTTTATATAATAAAGTACTAAACCCTATAACAAGTTTATTTCAAGATGTGCTTGTGCAACTTTTCTTTGAAACAAAGGACAATCGAGTTGATATTTTGTTATTCCATTGCATTTTTAAGCATGGCAATGTAATTGAAATCTAATCAGCTGGGAGTCTGAACTGCTTGTGGGATATTGGTTTTTCATATTGGTACATGCTAACGATGGCTGGAGTCTGATTAATCAGAGATGAATCACACTGTGATTAATCTCTGAATCAGATTTGTCCATGGGTCAGAAATGATGTCATAACACACAGGGATAAGTCTGTCCACTCCAGTCATATAAATGCCCATATTGAGACAAACCCCTATATTGGCTTTAATGGATTATTCCTCCATCTATATCCTGGTAAATCTCTTGCAATTTCAGGAATCAGTCCCCTTCTCACTTGTGGACCCAGACTGCAGTGAGTGTAGGGCCAATGCTATTAAGACACACTATTGTTGCTGTGAATGACTTTCCTCTTTCCAACTACCTTCAATGGATCCATTTAGAGTCTGCAAAGGTGAGCTCTCCCTTATATGAGACTGCAATGGACCTTATGTCCTATAGTCTGGGGTAGTTCACACAAAATTACAATCCTGACATTATTTACTCAGGCTCACGTCATTTCAGAGCTAGAGTGGGTACGGTAGTATTCACACCCCCTCAAAATTCTCACTCTTTGTTATGTTGCAACCATTTTCTAAAATTAAGTAATTTTTTTTCCTCATTAAAGTACACACAGCACCCCATATTGACAGAAAAGCACAGGATTGTTGACATTTTTGCAGATTTATTAAAAAAGAAAAACTAAGTTTTCAGACCCTTTGCTCAGTATTTAGTAGAAGCACCCTTTTGATCTAATACAGCCATGAGTCTTTTTGGGAAAGATGCAACATGTTTTTCACACCTGGATTTGGGGATCCTCTGCCATTCCTCCTTGAAGGTATTCTCCAGTTCTGTCAGGTTGAATAGTAAACGTTGGTGGACAGATATTTTTAGGTTTCTCCAGAGATGCTCAATTAGGTTTAAGTCAGGGCTCTGGCTGGGCCGTTCAAGAACAGTCACAGAGTTGTTGTGAAGCCACACTTTTGCTGTGTTTAGGGTCATTATCTTGTTGGAAGGTAAACCTTTGGCCCAGTCAGAAGTCCTGAGCACTCTGGAGAAGGTTTTGGTCCAGGATATCCCTTTATTTGGCCGCATTCATCTTTCCCTCAATTGCAACCAGTCGTCCTGTCCCTGCAGCTGAAAAACACCCCCACAGCATGATGCTGCCACCACCATGCTTCACTGTTGGGATTGTATTGGACAGGTGGGCCTGGTTTTCAGCTTAGAATTAAGGCCAAAAAGTTCTCATCAGACCAGAGAATCTTATTTCTCACCATCTTTGAGTCCTTCAGGTGATTTTTAGCAAACTCCATGCAGGCTTTCAAGTGTCTTGCACTGAGGAGAGACTTCCGTCGGGCCACTTTGCCATAAAGCCTCGCATGCTGGAGGGCTGCAGTGATGGTTGACTTTCTACAACTTTCTCCCATCTCCCGACTGCATCTCTGTAACTCAGCCACAGTGATCTTTGGGGGGTTCTTTACCTCTTTCACCAAGGCTCTGCTCTTTTGTGCTCTTTTTATATTTTTGTGTGTGTCATGCACTGATGTTACCATAGCAGAAAAGGAAGAAAAATGTTCAGTATTTATTTTATTTTATTTATTAAATGTGTGGGAGTTGTCATGTTTTTGCACTTCACATTAAAATAAAATGACTATTTTGTATCACGATTTACAGAAGACACCCACTAATATGTCATTTAGAATAACAGTAGTTTTTATACCAAAAAGTTTTCAGACACTCAGACAAAAATAACAGTGCAGCTTTTTAAATAAATTTTAAATCTTTACCACTATCCTACTTTACTACTATCCTTCAAAGCACTAGATTTGGCATATTTGTCAGCAAAAAGTTTTTGTCTTATCTAAAATAAAGTGTAGTATGATTGCCTTTGCTTTTATATATTTTATTAAGCACAAGTCAGAATATGTATAATATGTATAATAAATGAAAGTGAAGTATGTTAAATCTGTATATTTAATCAGATGCAAGACAACACCTGTTATTAAAATAGCCTATAATAACATATATAATGTAGTAGACTAGATAAAATAAAAGTTTTTTTTCAAATGACTGCTCACAATTATTATTTTAAATATTGCAGGAGGGGTAACTAGGTTCAGTAAGCTGCAGAATAATTGTTTTAAAACTTGATATCATAACAAATAAAAATCTTAGTCTTACCTTATTTGTAATAACCAGCACCTATTTGCTTCTGAAGTGTCAAAATTCTCTTTTTGTGTTTGAACAGAGAAGGGTTTTGAAATGACATGAGTGTGAGTAGCCAATGACAGAGTTGTCACTTTTGTGTGCAATATCGCTTTAAATCGCAACGATTTGTGCTGAGAGCTACTCCATCGCATCAGCTCAAGAAAATGTCAGAAAGTATTAAAATTTGATTTTTAATCCAGATATAGTGTAACTTTACAGGCTCAACTGTAATCTAGCAAAGCTACAGGACATGATGAAATCCTGCCATCGCCTTGAGCAACGAAGCGCTCTCTTCTCCCCCAGATCTGGTTCTGTCTCTCTCTGGAACGGAGATGATTCCACGTGACATCTGTGCTCCTCTCTGCCTGTACCTTGAGATCCATCCTATCTGAACAGAGGGTGACTTTGAGCCTTGGCTGTGTGACAACCCTGGTGCTGAGCTCCTGCTCAGGCAATCAAAAACCAGGCATCATATAGAGGGAAGAAAAAAAGAAAAAAAAAAAGCTACAACTCAAGGTCAGCATCTGCAGAGTGTGTCGCTGAGATTGCCACTGGGCGGCGAGGTCAGGGTGCGGGCATGAGACAGCTTGAAAAAGAAGCGGCGGGAAGCGCGCTATACCTTAGAGATGTTCTTTCTGTAGGCTGCCTCGGTCGAAGTTCAGCCGAATAAAAGCACAATGCAGAAGTGTGACAGAGCCGAGAATGCCAAGGATAATAAAGAGATGTGAAGGCGAGAGCCTCGACTGGTTTTCATCAACTGGCTTTATAGCGAAAGTAAACTTTAAAAGCCTGTAAATGATCCTGGGGTGTTTTAGTAATGTATTTATAGAATGAGCTTACTAATGTATCTTTGGAAGCAAATTTAACAAAGCAAAGACTTGAAATATGAACAGTGCAATAGCTAAATAGTTAAAAAATATTTTATAGGAACATTAGATGTTCAGTAACATTCTTTGAACATTTGTGAGGAAAAAAAAAACTTTATGGAAGATGTCGGATTTGAAATATTATTAGACAAAGTATAATTTAAGACAAACATACCACCTTCTCCTGGTGAGTTTCTGTCAGTTTTCAAATAGATTCAGATCCATCTTTGTTGTAGATCTTCAGTGAACGCAAAATACAGGTCTTTTTGCTCGTTCTTTCAGAACATTCATTTTTTTATGACTTTACCTTTAATAGATGAGTACAATTTTCACGTCACATAACACAGGAAATAACACCAAAACCAAGCTTTACTTTGAACATTAATATCTTTTCTTTTTTATTAAGACAAGAACTCTCCATTTTTTTTTGTAAAAATGTCTAATATGAACAAATACAAAATGTGTATGGGAATGTGGATATCATTTTTTCTTCATTAATACACAGTAACATTGCCCAAGTACAGCAGAAAGACAAAAAATAACCAACCTAAAAACAATGAATGATAAACGTTCAAAACTTTCCAAACTATCTGGAACCAGAACGAGAAACATGTCGACTTTAAATTCAAATTGGTTTGCCCAAACACACTCTCATGAAAGTGAATAACTATTTTACGTTTCGCAGAATTGGCAAAATTGAATTTGTATCTGCTTACGCCCCTCTGATGATTAGATTTACAGGTGGACCTTCATACTTCATTCTTTTTATTTTACTTTCTTCTAAAACTTAAAATAATTACGTTTTACCATGAGAGTAGTTGGTTTGTCCTTTCCTGTCCTCTCTGTGTGAAGTAGGTCTAAAAAAAAAAGATAATACTTAACATAGTGTGTACATTACGCACACATTTTACAGTGCACCAAATAAACAACAACAACAAAAAAAATACACGAAACATAGTAAAATTCGCTTTTGATTTAAGATCCAGCTTGATCCGGTTTGTAGTTAATTTTCTCTTTCTCAATCGGGGGCTGTAACTTTGCATTCTACCTGAGATGCAAACATACCGTGCGTTGTACGTGAACCTGAGACAGGGCTTAAATGAAACTGTCAAGTTCAAATAAAAGAAATCAAATCAAGTTCCATCAGTAACACTGTTGCACTATCAAACAAGGGGCACTAGTAAAACAACGAAAACAACAAACACGACAACAGAACTGAAAGCGAACCCAGTTCACATCTCAAAACGAGCAAGTTATATTTGGACACTTTCAATTCGACCTGCTGTACAAGAGACAGCCGACAAAATAGATCACTGGTGTGACCGCGTCTTCCCATCGACCGCCGTAGTCCTCAGACCCCTAGTAGAGTGGATTAAACCACATTAATCACATTAAAACAGGTCTAACATAACAAGTTGAACAAAATGTACATCGGCCCAGTCTAAATACCACAAATTAGTATACTGATGTCATGTCTCTCACATACGCAAAAGAGAAGAAGGGATGTCTGAAATCCTGTTCAGAAGCTGCCAGACCAAAGCTAAATGATGCTCACTAGTTAAGCACAAGCCACACAACTGTATATCTCAACTGCAACGGTAACCATCAAGCTGCAAGACATTCCCTCGGATTTGTATTCTACGTAAAAACAAACGCGTCCAAAAGTGGTTCTCATGGTTAATGCACATACTCTAAAACGTCTCAGTGAATGCTCATGTTTTAGGTTTTTTTTGAAAATAAGAAAATAAGCAAACGAGAGTGTGTTCTCTCCCCCCCCCCCCTCAACCTCGCTGTTTTATTTACACACTGAGGTTGATTTCAGCAGGGCCTAAACTATGGCATCTAAGTTCACTTACACTACAGAGAGAGTCATGAGGAAATGAGAAGAAATACTTCTCTTCAGGAAAAGTACTTTAGACATCTTAGCCACCTTACATTATGTACCCTTAACGGGCGCTACGTTTGTAGCTAGGCTTCGGTGAAATGTCTAATGCGAGAGCGTGATACTTGAGCGCGTCGGCAGAGTTTTTTGGTTAGCGTCATGTGTTGACAATATAGGGGAAAATCCACAAATGCGGCTAATTACATTGTAGAAGGTTTTCCTAAAATATTTGGAATGTTATTAAAAGCTTTTTCCACTTTTTTTTCAAACTGTATTGGTAATAAAAGACTGTTTCACTCTTCATTCAAACTAACCTCATTTGAAGCCCAGCACTATTATGCATTAGCAGGAACCCGGAGGAGCAACTCACAGCAATTATAAACAATAAAACACACATTGTTTACACTTCAAGAGGAAATTATGTCGCCGTGGTGCTTTTTCGCACAGTGGAGTCTGGGATATTTGGGCAGTTTATATTCAAATACTAATATCACTAGGATAAGCTAGTTGCGATTGCCACTGTTTCCGCTGAGGAAGAACAAACAGGCAATTAACTTGACAGGCAATCATATACCATTACACACTTGTTGGACTGCTTAACATCAATGTCACATCCTCACTGACTCGTCTACAAACGAGATACACAAATGCAGATGCTTTTTGGCTGTTAAAATGCATTTTAAGGTAGTAAAGTTATAGCAATCAAATCATTTCCAAATCTGCCCTCTCTGTACATCTATAAACATGACGGTTGTGGTGCTTCCTCCCTTGAGCCTAACGAAACAGACTCTAAGACGTCTCGCTTTGACACAATTTTAGGTAGTTATTTACGTGTGCTAGAGGGTCACCTTCACCAGCCCTGCATGGGAAACTACAGCGAAAGACGAGAAAAAAATGAAACGTAAGCCACAGCGTTTAGACCTTTTTCAGTGACGGCGACTCTTTCGTCATTATGGCATGTGTGACGTGTCTGAATGGAAATGCCGAGAAAACCTAAGACATCGTTATAACGAAACAATAAATAGCTGCAAGGGCTTTCGGCTGTGTCTAGCTGAGCAGAACAAGACGATAAGCCTCCGTAGGTGCAGTGTTCTTCTGCACCTATGCTCATTCTGAGTGGCTGCGGTGCTTCAGATGTACTGGAACATACGGTATAGCAAAAAAAGTCAAGTAAACGAAGTAAACCGAAGATAAAAGCATCGTGCAGACGCGGCCTGTCAGAATGAAAACAGGTGCAACTTTCACGATCAATTCTCTGCCGGTCTCATCAACTTGTTGGGGGACAGGAAGGAAGGAAGGAAGCTGCTTGCTCTTCATGATGCTGATGACTCGGGATTGGGTGAATAAAAATGCTGTTATGTGACTAGGCCTGCTCTTAGTACAGAGGATATGATGTTTTGAAAGAGATGCCCACAGTGTAGGGGAATGCATTGAGGTGTGCGCTTCATAGGAAAGCTGATAAACTTGATAATCGGAAATGGTGGTGTATGTGTGTTTCCAGGGAGGGGGGTTTAAGGTGTGACGTGGTGGATGGCGTTTAAAGCATGACTAAGAAAAGAAATTCAGAACAAGGCACAGAATTGTCTGCAAATGGTCGAGAAATGAACGAAAAATACCAGCAGTTGGGGAGGTGCTGTGTGGTGACGCTTCCTACACTCATATCTGGCAACGTCTGGTATCCCGCCCACCCCGAAAGCCCACCCCTGACCCTGATCCCGCTGTATAACACAAATACCTACATCTTCTCAGCTGCCCGTGTAGCATTCTACGTCATTCGATCCCCAGAAAAAACAAAAACAAACAAACAAACAAACTAAAATGATCTCACTTTCCCCATGCCCCACCCCCTCCCACCAAAAACCAAAAAGAAAATAGTAAGAACAACGGAGGCCTCGGGACTCAGATATAGTACTCCTTCTTCTCGTCCGAGTTGTTGTGGCCTCCTTCGGCGTTGATGATGGCCGTGTCGGCGTCCGCCGCGTCGTCTGCCCCCTTGGCTTCGTGTGTGAAGTAGGTGCCTGTGTGGGTTTCAAAGAAAAGTGTGTTGATAAAAGCAATATCTCCAGCACCCCAGGGCCTCTGATTGATGCAATTGCAGGGTTTTAAAAGAGATTAAAGACCATCTGGAGCAACTTCTTTAATTTAGAGTGAGGGTCGATTCCAGGGACTTTACCTGCCCATAAATAAGGCATTCATTTCACCACGCTGCACTTGGTTGCGTTATACTGTCTTTCATGTGCGAGAACAACAGGTAATATGTCCCCAAACTAATACCCTGTGATGGGGACACTTTGATTACAGCACGGCAGATGAAATCTGACCCTCTCGATCGAGCGCTATTAGATAAAACAAACAAGAAAAAGAGACGAAAACTGAGTCTGACACGCGCTCGGAAGAATAAACCTGTTATTTGCGGCTAATAATTCAGGAAATTTCCATAAAATCCTCTCCAGGTTTGGGTTCACTTTGACTTTGTGCTTTAGAATTAACCTTGGAAAGTGTTACAAGGTGGTGGGAATAAGCTATCCACTTCAAACTTCATTTCCGAGTGGGATTATTCCCATCCTCTCAGTCTGTGGCGTGATAATGAAGGCAGTAGCCCTGATGAAAAGCAGAGATGCTGCTCCCACTTTATATTACAGAACACAACAGCGCCGTGCACTCAGAGGGATAGCGGCCTTAATGTGCTCGCAGCCACGGGCCAATTCAAAGCACCTGCAGAGCTTCAACGGCAGTATGGCTTCTTCGCCAATCCAGAATCTTATTCCAAAATAATTAGAAAGTCTATTGACCTTGGAAATGTGCCGCAAGACGGTCTGGGGGCTGAATTACCTTTGTGTCTTGCAAAGTATCGTCCCAAAACGATGAGAAGACACAACATGGCGAAGACCACGACGGCCACCACTCCTCCAATAACTGCATGGTCCAATCTCTGTGCTTCTGGTCCTGCTTGTGAATCTGACAGAGGAAAATCAAGAGGAGATGTATTAATTGCAACAGAATCAACAAACGGTAAATATAAGGCTGCATATCAAGCCTGTTTCTACTGTGTAGTGCATTATAAGGCAGCTTTAAAACTTCATTTTTGATTAGTAATATGCATTGATAAGATCTTCATTTGGACAACTTTAAAGGTGATTTTCTCAGCATTTAGATTTTTCTGTACCCTGTAAATAATATAAATTATAAATTAATTAAATTAAATTATAATATAAATATAAATTATAAATAAATAAGAGAAGCAAGACAATTTAGTTTGGAAAAGAAGAACATATAATGATAGTAACATATAAGATTGATGAGGTTAAATACATATATGTAGATAAAAATGTTTTGTATTGTGTAAGACACTTTAAATTACACAGCAGTAGGCATCCGAGTGTCTCTAAAAAAAAAAAAAAAACACCTCTTCAAAATAAGACCTCCAAACTATAGACAGGCACCAACAAACAGAACTGATGCAAACAGAAAGCGTGAGTGAAACTGGTTAAACATTTACGAGTGTGACAGTGGAGCTCTGAAGACACAGGCCTTGTTGTTTATATTCTTCTGTCAACTACTACTTCTGTCCTGGCTATAACTCAAATGAATCTGGCACAAACTCTGAGCTGTCTGGAGCCAGAGCTGAAGAAATACACTTTGCCCTCAAGACTAAAAGTGCGAATCACAAGCAATTTTTAACAAAGATTTATTCTATTTCAGCCAGAGAACAAGGCAGGCCTCCGAGACTGCGCAGCGTAATGATATGTGAAGTTTATTGATCAAGTGTAGGGATCCATGACAACCCAAAGTTAATGCTGGTTTGTGGACTTGATTGGTTCTTCACAGAGCAAAGGAGGAGCAACATTTTTCATCGATATCTCACACTCGCCTCGGAAATTAAAGAGTTTGAAGAGAAGTACTGAGAGAAAATAGACAGGAGACATTGCTCTAGAGCCCGGCCAACGAAAGACATGAAAGATCTCCATGTAACCAAGACTGTTAATTATCAACACCTAAGGTTTGTGCCACACTTTTTAGTGCACATCAAGGGCTGCTTCTTTCAAGTACGGGCACATTTGGCCTTGTGGACAAACTGTTTTAATCACGCTTTTTTGTCTGATAATGATAAGAATTTCCACCATATTTCACCTGATGTATTGTGTTTAATAGCATTCTCTTGTGGAAGAGTTTTTATACAAATGGTCAAATATAGTTAGTATTGTGTGCATCCTAAATACTTCCTAAATTTTACACTTTTGCACAAAAAATATTTGGTAACACTTTACTTAAAGCCTTAATGTATAATGCATTAATACAGTAGTTTGCCTTCTAATTCTTTGTACAGTATGGGGAATAGTTAGTAACAACTTATTAATTAATTGTTACACTATTAATTTTCATTTTGGTTATAATTACTGTCAAAAAAATATTATGTTATGTACATTATGTACAATATTATAAATGTTCATTATGAATAATTGCAGTGCATTATATATATTATAAAACATTAAACAATAAGCCTTTAAGTAAAGTGTTAGCAAATATTTAGTGGAGATTAACCTTATTTTTAGATTTCTTTGCGATTACACATTGCGAATCTCATTTTTCAAACCTTTTTACAGGAATTTCTTTATAACGTTAATGTAAATCTGAACTGTTTCAACTGAAAGAAACACCAGAAATGTTTTTTTTGTAAGGCATGTTTATAAAAATTACATAAATGTCCTAATTGAATTATTGCCTAATAATATGATGGATGTAAATAATGTGTAAAACAAATAAAATGCACCTTAAAGGAAAAAATATAAATAACAGAGAAACTGTAAAAAGTTTCTGAAACTGAATATGACCTTCACATGACATAATAGAAAAGTTAAAATCTGTTAGTTTTAATAAAAATCAATCCCTGGGAACACCCAAGAGGGAGGAGAGCATGTGATCTCCCTGCTCCATCTCATGGTCTATGTACTGTTTTATCAGTCTACGGGCTTATCCCCACTCCAAACATCTCACTCGATAAAAAAACTGCGATGAGAAGGGAAAGGAACCGAGGGGAAGGATGTCTCGACTGAGCAATCCGACGCTTGGTAATCCAGTCACGAGGAGTTGATCAGCCTTCCCTGTTTACCCACGGCAATCTCCCGCTCTCATCTGTGGCCTGAGCCCGAGAGCCGAGGGGATTTCCAGGGGGAGTTCAAAAAACAAAAACGGCAGGCCACAACTTATTAGAGGATAACGAAAAGCGAGAAAGCACAGAGCGGTGTGCTTGTACAACATCCCACCCAATCTCACCTCATAAACAACTCCTGTGTGAGAAGGGTGGGGGTGGGATGTGGGGATGATGCTGTGGTGCTAACTGCCAAACCCAACAAAACACGACTTGATAAACTTAATAGGCTATTTTGACTTCAGATTTCCTTTTTTTTTCTCGGAGGAAAGGCAGATTCAATTAAAGTCAGAGGGAATCTGCTTGACACCTAATTCACGCTTGTCAAAAGGAAGGGAGGGGGCTAAAGACGTGCTTTAACACACACTCCTATTAAGATGTTAATGTGTACTGGGCGAAGGGATAAACAGACTAGGAATGGCAGAGATGGCTCTTCCTCCTAAACCTCCTCCCGCAGCCACTTTGCTGAGAGATACTGTTGCCGGTTTGTTGCCTGCTTGGGTCATTCTCTCACTGAATGGATTTGATAGAGATTAACATAACTTAACAAATGGAGTGAGGACAGAGACGGGACTGTCTGTTCTCATCCAGCTTCAAGAGATTTTAATGTCCTCTTTCTCCTTTCCACCCTCTACAGCCTGAAGATAAATAAAGGGGTGTTCGGAGCTCAGCCAGGGTGATGAGAAAAAAGATTGAGGCCTGCGATCACGCCACGTTCAGAGGTGCGCTGGTGTGCCGGGCCGCCCTTAACACAATGACTGCACCGTAATTCAATAAGAGTCCACTGTGAACCAACAGTTTGGCTAATGTGTAATTCGAGAAGCAGATGGTTTAGAAATGAGTAATTCTAAAGCAACCTCCTCTAATCTCAGCAGCCATTTTGCCTCTGGAATATTCAGTAATTCCAAGAAATTGCCATCTTAATGAAACCCTAGAAATTTGCTCTCATCTCAATTTGACTAGACGGAGTCACATAATTACACGTATTGCGTGGTGCTTATGGAAGAATCATTACCATAAACAGTATTCCTGTTTAACGTTTATGACTGCAGAATAAGAGACCAGAATACGCAATTACCCAGTCGGATAAGTGAGCAAGCGTGTGAGTGAGTGAAGGAATGATTAACTGAAGCTAGATGGAAAGCATGTGAACGTTCTCCAGAATGTGGCAAGAGCGAGTGCCATCGGGCACTGATAAAAGCTGACTTTGATCTGATCCGAATGAACCAAGTCTGAGATGGGGTCTGATTTTTTTGCACTGGCATTTGTGGGAAGCTCATCCAAGGTCAGCTCTAAAGAATAACTTAAATTTGGAGTGGGCCTTTGCATCGTACTGCACCTCCAGCTACTACAATGAATCGCTAGTCGGATCTGACTCTCATCCAAGAGTCCACAGTCTCCAGTTTCTGAAATATCTCTCCTGTGGTGAAGAAGGATTGCTGTGAGCTCTCAGGGTTCACACCTTAGGCTGCTGGAGGTGGTGTTGAGGAATATGAGATAGGAGAGAGAGAGTGAGGGAGAAAAAAAGAGCTTCATCAGTCTTGAGACGATGCACTAAGCATGTTTTTCGCTTGAAATGGGGCAAATCACCTGGCTGGAGTGGACACTTTCGGCCAAACTACAGTGAGAAGACATGATGAAAGATCCTATCAGCTTTGCTGTTCAGCTGAACAGTTTCCCCAGCAGAAATGATAATTCTACTCCACCTGATATCCAAAAAACGGAAAATTCCCTCATTTTGTGCTGCCGCACTCTAACCCAGTTACCTTAAGATGAAGTTATCACATTCAAACATGCAGACCATTATGTAACTTTTCATTAGATTCCTTGTTTCTTGCCTCAATGTAGTTTACAGCTTTGCCTTGCAAATTGAAAAGAATATCTAATCTAACACCTCAGCCTCAAGAGCTGGGGAGTAACTAAAAGTGGTGACAAAACTAACTTGCCTACATTTTTCAGTAGCTGAGCTGCTAAAACAATATGGTTGCTTTTCTAGCAACATGCTATATTCACAAAGATCTGACATAAACGCATACATGTGTGCATATGTATGTGTGTATATATATATATATATATATATATATATATATATATATTATATTACTATGAAGTCATTTTATATATTTAGAATTCATAAATGTATATATTTCTCATCCTGTAGTTAGTAGATTGAATGGTTGCTACATTTTTAAATGAGTCATATTACAGCAGTTTATGCTACTTCCAATACTTCATTCTCTAATAATTTAAAAATGCCAACTGTGGAAATGCTTCAGGTTCAGAGTTTCAAAGTAATGCCATTGGGCAGAAAACACAAATCAAAGAATACTGATGTAACAGGCATGCCTAACATCCTTCCATCACTGCTCAGCCCTATTTCACACAAGCGCAAAGCAAAGCCAAAACCCAAAGCTGACATTTAATTCTGGTGTTCAAAGTCTAAATGAAGACAAAAGGTGGAGAAAAGAGAATGAGAGCAAACAGAGCTCTGCATGATGCCAGGACCTTGAGTTATGAGCGAAATACCAGGGCAAAAGCAATCTGGACGGAAAGAGGACAGGACGTGTCTCTGAGGGGTTTGAGGTGAGGACCCTAAGGGCCGAAGTGCTGCAACACATCTCTTCCTCAAGAAGTCATGCTTGCTGGTTTGAGGAAAACTCCCATGACAATAAAGTGTGATAGCTGGATTGACTTCAGCGGGTCATCTGTCCCATCAACACCACTGAGGGAGACAGACTCAGATTCTCAGTCAAAAACAATGGTACGGATGAGTCTTTGGCCACTAGGGCACAAGTAGCATTCTCTCTTGTGTGGACACCCAGATAGTGAACCAGCAGTTATTGATCCCACTTCTTTTGTCTCCATCAGTGTTGACATTTTCAAGAGTGGAAGACTTTTTAAAGAATGACTCAAAATAAGCCTCTTTTGTGTCTACATGCTATCTTTCTATCATATCTTCCTTTTCAAACCAGTACAAGCGCATCTTTTGAGAGCAGACAGGAATAACAATAATCATTGACAAGAACAGACAGCAGAACTGGGGTTTCGATCCTGTTGGCCATGACAAAAGGTTAGAAGTGTACAGCTCATATTCAGAATGTTCAAAGGCAGTCGGAGAATGTTGGTTTACGCCTCACTGTTCTTAGCACAGGTGCGAGAAGGAGATATGCCGCCATTTTCTTCATGAGTTGAGTCGGTGGCTACACTTGATCTTGCACTCATAGTCAATTACCCTTTTTCCTCAGGAAAAAGCTTCTGTTGTTTTATCGTTTTGGACTCAGGCGGTCATTGCCCACTCCTAATAACTTTCTCAAAAGAAGCCCAAGCAGCAACGGATACTGTGCTCCAGCGGAGATCTAAAAGGAACTTTGCTCTGGCCCATTGGGTATCCACATACGTCAATATTTAGTTTTAAATTTTTTGTCCTTATTTAGGTTTCTTTCCTTTTTTTCATTCTTTTTCAGATTATTTGTTTAATAATAAAAAAAGAGTTTATTTGATTTATTTATTTATTTAAATAATTTTATTAAGCAAGGATACATTGCATTTTAGTAAAAATACATTTATATTTATAAGTAAAAAAACGTTATCAAGAAATTCAGCTTTGGCTGCACAGGAATATATTACATTTAAAATATGTTAAAAATAGAAAACAATTATTTTAAATTGCAATAATATTTTACTGTTTTTATGTATTTTTTATAGTCAACATAAGAGACTATATATATATATATATATATATATATATAAATCATAATGAATTTTGATGAAGCCTGTGATTCCATGATTAGGCTCTAATTATACAGAGCCTTTTCATTGATCCAAGTCATAGCATGCATTCAGACTTTCTCTACGAGGCCACGCTAAATTAAAAGCCTCACGATTTAGTCAGTAATCCAAATATCATCAAAAAGAAGCACTTCATTATCAAACATCGGCAATGAAAGATCTGCAAAGTGATTTGCGATGATGTAGCTGGTAGATCAGATCACTTATGGCCATGTAAAAGTCCAATTGTGGCTCTGTGTCTTGTCCTTCATGTTTTAATAAAGTTTAATAAAGCCCTCCATTCAGAAATCTCATTAAATTCAGCCAGCGTTTACTCACTCACAAAACTTCCACATCAAAATATCTCCTTTGGGAGAAACACAAGAAGCAAGCCGATGTTCAATAAGCTTCCAATCACTTATGATGTACTGACAGCCACAAACAGAACACCCAAAATCTCACCTCAAATCACATGGAAGCATTATACAAAAAAGCAGTTACTCTGCATCAGGCTTATCTGTTTTGACTTTGAAAAGGAAGGAATGTCTGTGGCAATTTTCTTAATTCTTCTCTCTCTGTATGCCATTTCCGTGATGGATGGAAATGTTCCCCCTCTCTACATGGGGACATAAAATACTGCACTTCGCTGCATTTTACTTTTACTTTCCAGCATTGCTGTTAGACTAAGTGATAGGTAAAGTAAGGGATGTTCTAGATTGAATGAATGGTGGCTCACAGAAAGGAAAAAAAATATATATAACAGCGAATGGTGCGCAAGGCGGTTGTTGACGGACTTCACAAGAGGCTTGTGTTAATGTGTTTTCTCTCTGTATCAAGAAAATGAAACCACCTTAAAAAAAAAAAAAGTCAGGGTCACCCCGTCCACGGGCAAACAGAACCCATTGCACTCACTCAAGCACAATCGATTTGACAAGGAGGGAAAAGTCTACCCTCTGGGCAACGCAAGTGTCTCATTTCAAAGGATGTGTTGATTTCAAAGACAGCAGATCTTCTAATTAGATCCTCTAATCTTGTAATTAAGCAAAAGTGATTGCCATGGTGAAAGTGTGAGCAGATTGGAATGAAATGACTCCGCTCTTGGGCCTGTGGTCGGATGGATCACAGATGTGTTATTGCAAACCCTGTCTATATTTACCTGTTCCTTTAGCCTAGCAGCAGTCCTGTGCTGTAATGGAAATGTAATTAAAAATCTCATTGACCCCCTGTGTTGCAGTCACCCCATTCAGAGGCTTATGTATAGTGCTCAATTTTGCTACAGTCACTTAGAGGTAATGTGTATGCAGCAGTCTTGTACGACAAAATTGGATTTGAATGCATTTTACCTGGAGGTGTTTCAGTGTTTCTGAAAACAGGAAGTTATTTTGTACTTTAAGGGCAATGGATATCTGCAAATCGAAGATGCTGCTTTCTATTCGGTAAACAAAAAATCAAGTCATAGTCCAGTGGAATTCAATGTTTGAAAAAAAAACAATCATGTTGGCAGAGACAAAATGAAGTCAAAGTCATAAACCAAAAGACTTAATCTCTCTTGTAACCTTTTTGTTTCCTTTTGCGTGGCCTGTAGGAAGAAGCTTGAGATAAAGGCTGTCTTGGGTTTCTTCAGACAAATCATTATGATTAGCGATTACACTCAAGCGTGGCATATTGCTGATTACAAACACCGGTTATATTCAATTCAATTTCCACTCAATTTCCTCTGCTAAAATCTCCGGGACCATTCCAAAAGGTTTCCACTTAAACATATTAACAATGTAAGCATCGCAGGTAGGAAACGTCCCACGAGAAGTCGAGGAACGTCTCCAGGTCGCCCTTTCCTTTTCCGTGCCGTCTGTTTATCATCCCTGCCACTGCGTCCACTCCTCTTTGTCAGTTCCCACCTCGAGCTCCGTCAGCCCTGACATGTACGGCAGCCTCCGCAGATTTATAGTAGCAGTACACAGAGGCGGACAGAACTGGGCCACGGGGGGCGTTTGGAGGCAGGACATAGAATGAGGGCAACCTTTACAAGCAGCTTTAGATGCTTCGGATTTTTGAGCTTGACAGGTGTGCCTGAGGCGTACTCGTGGACGTCGAACCAGAACCTGTGGTTAAGAGATGCTTGATCATTTGTACTTTCAGTATGGCCATGTTTTTGCTTTGGCTTCTCCTCGTCTGCCCTTCAAACATCAATAAATCCTCAGGCTGCTTTTGTGGACTAACTCGCATTCACAACAATCCAGCATTATGCAAATCTGGGAACAACACATTCGGCACAAGGGACTTGCGTTGTTCCATTCTGTGAGAAGCAGGGGAAGTGAAGTTTGTCAGAGCTAATCCAGGATAAGATGTCCCTTCCAGGGAACCGTACAAAGCCACGGGCGAGATGGGTGTATTCCTCAGATGCCGCTTCCCTCATTTCCCTCGAGCTTAGGGATCAGTGTTAATTCTTCCCCCTCAGTCGCCAGGAAACCGGCAGAGCCAGACAGCTTCCGATCGCCTCGGGCGGAGCACAGACGCAAACTCCACTCAACAGGCCAGGGTCATCCACGGAGCAGAGATCTGCCTCGCGCCTTCTCACTGACTTTATTAGAGTCACCGAATAAATGGCTTTGAATTTCACAATGAGCCTTGGATAAAATGTCATACCATGTCGTGTAAGGGGGACGTATCTGGCAGAGCCCCCTGGAACCTCATTTTGTGTGGCTTCTAGTGAAATTCTGTCGCTTTGAGGGCAAACGGTGCGATGCTGTATCTCCATCGCAGCAGGTAAACCACTTCCTGGTGGTGTAAATGAAAACCTTTGGCTGGTTGACTGGAGGAAGCCTGCACAGGTGTCCATCTAATACAGTCCTCACATGAAAGGGAAGTCTGCTCTAGCTTCAATACATGGGCTAGAGAGAGAAAAAGTTCCCCTGCTCTCAGCTTGAGCTTTCTGGCTGGCTATAGTTATATAGACAGCGGGGAGGAGATTATAGATGTTTAAACATTTATTTTTTTCCTCAGCCAGCTGGACTACTAAGAGTAATGTTTCATGTGTGACTTAATTGATGCCCAAGGACACTTAATTGCTAGATAAAAGAGGCAAGATGGACAACATAGTTTCACTTAATAATAGCACTTAATAATAGTGCTAATGCACCTTTTAGGCAAACAATTTTTGCAGTCAGCTCTTGGAAGAGAAAGTGGAAGATGCGCCCTTTAAATAATGAGCAAATGTGTTAGCGCTGTAGCCTAGTGGTTGAGGTACGTTGCACGACACCACTCAAGAACAAGTTTCCCAACCATTTCCTGTCTCTATCTAGTCCGTATAATATACTTAGTGCTTCCAAAATATTTGGAACAATATTTGTGTGTATAATGTGTATATTTAATATATGTGTGTGTGTATATATATATATATATATATATATATATATATATAAACAAACGTTTGCATGTGATAACACTTCATATGAAGCCTGTTTTTACAAATACAATATATGGAAATTCTTATGACATTTTAATGACTGCATAATGCATTATAAAAAACTTCATAATATGTTGTATCATCTCATGAATATTTATAAGAACAGTTTTTATGTGTTATATTATTTATTTATTCGGTTGAAAGCATTACATTTTCAAATAACACATAACAAGGTGTAGTAAAAATGTCAAGATATGATATAGTCCATTATGAATTAAGTAAATTTAATATGATGTTCATTGTGTGTTATAAATAATCGTAACTTTTAAGAGTATGATTATTTATAACACACAATGAACAATCACAAATATGTAAATATTCTAATGCATTATATTTCATTTTATGATTATTAATGAAAAGTTATAACTAGGGCTGTTAACGCGTGCAATTAATCTAAACAATTTAGCGTTAAGTAATCGTTTTACTCCAATTTCTTGCTGTCATTGCAGAGCGGAAGGTTATCTGTGGGATAACGGTACAGCGAGTGAAAAAAAAAAAAAGATTAATCATGGACTGTGATTAATTTCTTTAATCGTTTGACAGCGCTAGTTATAACACATTATAATGTTTTTTGGGGTTTTTTTTTGCATTATGCATTCATTATAATGCCTCAAGAATACCCGTGTACTGTATTATAAATACAGGCTTAACAGAAAGTGCTACCAATATATTTATATAGAATATAAAGTCTATTTGTCTTTTTAATGAATATAGACAGTGGGCATAGATATATTATGTAAACAAAAACTAAATACATTATAATATATTGTAATATGTTACAATAAAACCAAGTTAGGGCCACATTTACTATCAGTGTAATGCTGTCTTGGGTTATGTGCTGTCTGTGTTTTGTTTTGATTCTGTTCCACACGTGTTTTGCCCTCTTTGTAACCCCGCCCTTCTCATTAGTGTTTCACTCCCTGCCAGCCGTGTTTTGCCAGGTGTTTTGTATTGTGTAAGTGTATGTCTGCATTGATCTCTGTCTTTTCGTCAGCATCTTTGTATCCGGTGTTCACTCATTAAATGTTCCACGTTTACTTGAACTTCTGTCTCCGTGACTCCTTGCCCTTGAGGTGAAGTCGCGACTACACCGTTCGTGGCACACCCTCATTTGGAGTGAAAAAACTACTGATTTTATTATTAGCCCTGAAAAGGCATGGACAATTATTTTTGTGACTGACTTTATTGAATGTGCATTTGTAAGAGTTTCCCTTATATTTAGTAAATTTACGAGAGCAAAGTACTGAAATAAATCATGCAAGACCATTTACTAAGATTTGCACTCTGTTATATGGTATTTGCCATTATTTAATTCTCAAAAGAAAGTAGGCCGCAATCTGCTGCACTTGGTAGATTGTGCTGGTCATTATGGAAATCAGGTGCCTCATTTATAAAACTTTCTTACGCACTGATTTGATCTTAGAGTGTTCGTACGATCAAATCCACGTCAAAGTACAG
>JAUYWG010000022.1:1870118-1900013 GCA_034779775.1 Enteromius afrohamiltoni | reverse complement strand
GCACCCGACGCAACCAGGCCATACCCGTTCAGGTGCAGGTTTTGTCTGTTCTTGGGTTCCTGGCCACAGGAACGTTCTAAAGAGAAATTGGAGACAGTTTGGGACTATCCCAATCAACATTTAGCAGAATATTGCCTGATGTTCTTCACGGAATTATTGGCCTATGTCCGCAATTAATTTGATTCCCATATAGTGCCCAGGAACAGCGAGAAGTGAGGCAGGATTTCCTGCGTAAAACGGGGTTCCCAAACGTAATCGGTGCGATAGACTACACCCATGTTGTCATACAAGCTCCACATGTGAACGAGTACATGTATGTCAACAGGAAAAACTTCCACTCCATAAATGTGCAGCTCATTTGTAATGCGCGTATGGCAATCCTAAATGCTGCTGCGCGCTGTCCAGGGCCAATGCACGATTCTTTCATCGTGCGTAATTGCAGTGTTGGAAATCGACTGGAGGCCAGAGCGGGCAGAGACGGCTGGCCTCTCGGTAAACCCTTTTTAAAAACTTTTTCAGGGAGCATACTGTAAAATTTATCATTTCTACGACAACAGGAGACCAAGGTTATCCTCTAAAGACATGGCTGCTCACCCCGATTGCGCACACGGAGACAGCCGAGGAGGCCCACTTCAACACTGTACATGCTCGTGCGCGGTCAGTAGTGGACCGCAGCATAGGCATGCTGAAGGGAAGGTGGCGATGTTTGGATGCATCAGGAGGGAGACTGTTATATGACCCCGAAAAGGTTTGCCAGATAATCCTAGCCTGCTGTGTACTACACAATACGTGTTTAAACCATGGCATAGAACTACTAGAAGAGGAAATGGAATAAGACACTTAATTTGAACCAAACACATACCTTCTGAACTTTCTGCAGACAAAAGGTCGGTGTCACCCTTCTCATATATTCCCTTTACGGCCCCCTCTCCAAAGATTGCGCATATTCTCTCATCCTCCGGACTCAGTTTGGATGTGGGTCCACCACTTCCAGTAAGCCTCACTTTGGCCATATGCGCCGCGATGCGTTTCTTTGATTGCAATTTCAAATCAGCCCATTTTTTCTTCACCTCTGGCAGGGTCCTTTGTTTTCCCCCAACCTCATTTACAGCCTGGGTAACCGCTTGCCAGGCCACATACTTTGACTTGGTAGTGACGCCACCAGACAAACTTCCAAATAACACCTTTCCCCGCATCTGTAGCTCTATCAACAAAACGTAAATTTCAGCCTCGCTATAATTTGCTTTCTTGCGCTCCTTTTTACTTGCCATTGTCTCAGAGTTTTTGCTTTAGGAATGAGCTCATTTTATATGTTAATTAATTAAGCAGGGGCATTTTGACGGCGGAACAATCAGCTGCACACAATTCCACGATCATTTGTGATTATAACCGAATGACTGGCGTACACGTGGATTTCATGCGTACGTTCATTTTCTCTGAATCGCTCTTACGATCAAATGAGAAAAGTTCTTAGATAAAATCAAGGATGGTTTCTATGCAAGTCTTTATAAATGAGGCCCCAGATGTTGTTCGGTGTTCTTTAATGTGCACCTTGTCAGTAAATCTCACAAAAAACTTGCCCTATTTATTAAATCTGGCCCCTAAATTGTACAAAATGTACAATTTAATATTTAAATTATTTTAATGGTATATTTTCACATATTTTTTTATTATTAGAACATTTCAATTATTATTATTATTATAAAGTATTAGGTTTAAATTGCATTTAAATAAATACATATAAAAATACAAAATAAACAATAAACATATAAATTATACAAATTATAAATTGAAAAATATATATGTATAATAAAATAATAAAAAACAACAGAGATTCATATTTTTTGTGTGTTGAGGCTATCCAAAACATTCACAGGGCGTGCAAAAAAAAAAAAAAAAAAATCTTGTTGAGCCCTGCTGCATTAGAGAGGAATGTTGTTTCCAATTAGGCTGGAGTACTGAGACTGGCTGTGTCTGCTGGGAGATCGAAGCCATCTCAAACCCACGTTACTTCTTCCATCCAGACTGTAAGTGTAAGCTGGCTCTCTATGTTCCTACTTACTAGTCAGCGGAAGAGAATGCCGAGTGGAGAAAGGTGTGCATTTGCCATGCCAAACCCTCTGCTTTTGTTAATACACCGCAACTCTCAGACTAATTACTGCAGCATATGCGCGTCACCTGCGAGGCCCCTGCAGGCAGTCCTGAAGGCACCTCGGAGCCCTGCCTCAGCCATTCACACGCCAGCCTCACTCTAAACCCTGCTCATCAGAAACACTACACACCTCAGCAAAGCACCACTGACAGCCATATATCACTCGCTCAAACTAAGCAAGTGTGGCTGCGAAAGGAGAGATATGAGAGAAAAAGGGAGTAAAGGCAGACTCAGAGAAAGTCTGCAAAGGAGCTGACCCTTGAAGCTGCAGAAGAACTCGTTCCTGTTGATTGATGAAAGCCCTGGCCGTGATGGCATCCAAATGTGACAATTCGGGGACATTAAAGGCGCCAACTCTTCTGCTTCACCTGCTGCAGTCCAGCTGGGAACAAAGTGGTCATTATCCCACTGTATTCTGCTACGGCGCTCCCTGTGGTTCAGAATCTGCTCAATTATCTTCTCCTCCTGGGCTAAGGCTGACAGGCGTGTTGGCAGGTGTGTCCTTTCCATCCCGTTCACCTCTTCTACTGGAGGATTAGAGAGTGAGGGGGGCATCGACTAACGCTATGGCTCCAGAGCTGTTAACGGCCCTGCCCTTTCATGCCCGCTGGATAGAAGAGCGATGAAAGAGCAAATGCTCATCTTTGGAGAACGGGCAAAGAGACCAGGCCTCAGATGTCCACAACATATAACCATCCCGAAGAGAGGACCCCGCCTGTCAGAGCTCTATTAGTCAATATAATCAGAAAAAAAAATTAGAATGTTGCAATTGTCAAATGGATGCTCTGCGTGATTATAATATTTTGTATAAGTCTAAAAAATATCAACAATATTTAAGAACTTAAAGGGTTACTCCACCCCAAAATGTAATCTTCATGCTTAGGGACATGGAACTAATAACAGGCTGGTGTGTACACATATTTTAAAGATTCTATGCCGCACACTTTGAATACTTCGCATACTTTTAAAAATTCAGTGTTTATTTGATCCTTATACGCACTCAGATGTAAACACTGTAAGTTTCTTCTTCTGTGAGGGGGTTTGGTTCCACGGCGTCTTCATTTCTGAGTCTGAATGTTAAACAATGTGACACACACATCTCCCAGAAATCCTGTAGGCCTATAATTTATCCAATCCTCAAGTGTGTGTGAGGAAATGCCACACATTGCTCAGCATCTCAGACCGAGACAAACGGAGTGATACAAAGTGAAAATTCCAGCGAGTTCATCAGAAAACCTCTCGTCCCAATCAAGAACTAAGGAGAATTATTTGCAAAGGCAATCAGTAGATGCGTATTCTCATTTCCATGTACATCCTCTCAGATTCAGGCCTTTTTTTGTGTGCCGTCTTTTTCTATGCATGAAAGGAATTCAGATTAGAGTGTTTGAAAACAAGACGTTAAGTAACACAGGCTTTACTATGCCACAACGGGCAGGAGAATCGTCATGGCGACTGCTTTGAGAGGATGAGGGAGAGGCAGTTAACATTGGCATATAAAACAGCTTCACATCAGAGGTGGCTAAGTTCATGTCAAACAGCGGCTTAGATTTACCGGTGAGAGAGTGAGGTAGAGATAGGCTTAAATAAACCCTTGCTTAATTTTGGCACCATGTGTGACACTCAAAGATTTTCATTCATCCTTTTCTAAAGCCTGCTATTTATTTTAGAGGCTTTGTTTCACAAAAGACATTCTCCTTAGCATTCATAGGACAAAAATGTAGATTTAATTCATTTCTGCCATTATGAAAATTTTGACAGTGGTGTGGCCACAGCAACGAGAAAAATGAAAGCCATTATTACATCCCTACTGAAAAGACCCGCTCCTTTATGAAAAGACTCAGTCATATTGAGGACGAGGATTGAAAAGTTTTACTTTTATAATTGCGAGCAAATAGTCCTCCAAACCGGTTGGCCAGAGTGGACTGATTTTCCATTTGTTGCAATCACGGGCAAACAAAGCGGTTATTTTACACCTGGTTTCTTACAGGCTCTTTGCCGCTTTGTTACTTAAAGCACATCATCAAAAGATGCTGGCATCATGTTTATCGAGCCCAGCCTCAAACATGTTGTGTGGTGCCACATTGAACAAAGGATGATGAAATGACAAGAATAAGTGAAGTGTGCTCAATCATCCTCTTTGGAAATGAACAGGAATGAGGACTATGCCTGGATGGAGTGATATATAGAGAGCAGAGAAAGACAGAGCCACATGGAGAACCTACTGAATGGGCTTCTCGCTATCTGAATTCACAGCAGTGAATAAGTGAATGAGATCTACATACATTGCTTTGAAAACAATGACATGATGGCAATAAATCAGCTGGAGGACAGGCAGGCAGGAAAGAGCGTGACCCTACACGCAATGGGTCAGGTGAAGTGAGGTGTGATTAATACCGAGGGTGCCGGTGTGTGATGATACAGTAAGAGTTTGACAGGGTTGCTGACACACTGATAAAGATTTGATCTATCTGACCCTGCCAACCATGTTTCTTCTCGTCTGTAGTGTAATTCATATTCAGCCACAATCCCACGTTATGTTAAAGACAACATGAAATGGCTGTCACAACACATTTCATTTCCATATCATGACATATATTTCTGAAGAAAACTTATTCCAGTGCAAAATGATGTTGGTGTTTGAAGCTGTGATATTATTTGTTCATATTATTGAGGGGTTGTAAAAAAATAGTAGTTCATAATAAACAGTTAACAAAGTTAATAGTGGACCAAATATATATTCAGTGGCCTTATTTACTATGTTTTTATGTTTAAATGAGTATTGTGTATAGACATGTTTTTACATTGTATCTATCTATCTATCTATCTATATAAATTGTTGAACCTTTCCTTAAACCTTAAACCTACCCATAACCACCAAATCCACCCTAACCTTACCCGTATTCCACCTCAATAACAGCAAAAGTGCTTTGCAATACAATATGAACACAATAAGTACATTTTTAATGCAAGTCAATAGCGTTTAAGGCAACACAATATTAAGTTGGGCCATGCATATTTTGCAAAGCTGTCAAGGTGACATCCAATGATTATTTTGCAAAATAGTGCGAGGAAAAAAAGACTAAGATACAATAAAAAGGTGGAATGAATGCAATAAAAATACACAAATAAGGCTGTTTTCTGTGGCATCACTGTAGCTTTCTGTTCTAGCAAGGAATCTTGCCCACTATGTCAGCCTCCTACCTCAACCTCTGCCGAAAACCCCACTTATTGCTTGAACAGCTTGTTGCTAGGTTACACCAGAGAGGGTAAAAAAGACCGTTATCAGAGAGAAGAGAAATCTCCTGAACAGTGAGAGTAGCACACCCAGGAAAATAAGATGGTAAACAGAGTATGTGCATCAACTGCAAAAGTAAACCACATAAAACACACAAGGTGTGAACAGATGCAAATGAGAGGATCTTCTGAGGAGGAACACAGTCACTTTGCTCTGCCATCATGAGCTGCTCTCTGCGCTAGACTAGACGTCTTTATTTCGGAAACAACGTGACTTAATTCTCGTGCATTTATACCAGGGGTGCGGAATGCTGTTTTCGACACTAACAAGCATCATGGCATTAGCAGAAACACATATTCGCAACAGGTCAGGACACCAATTCAACAGTCGGATTAAAGAATGGATGAGCATGCTTGACATTTCACAAACAAGGCATTTCCTGTCCATTCCGATAATGAAAGAGAGGACAGGAAGCATTAAGATGACTAACCATTTTTACCGTTCAACATAAAAGCCAAACCAAAAAACGCTCCGTGTCACATCTAGAGAACACAAAGATAAGAAGCACTACATTTAAAACCAATTTGTTTCATGAAACAAAGCCCCCTGGGTTCACCTTGCGTTCTCTCTACATGACCGAAAAACCTTTTGTAGGATCAAAAACTGTTTCGGATTATTGGAAAGCGTACAGTGATTCAGTTATACATCACTGCCAGGCTGATATAACTGTACAAGGTTAACATTGGCCTTGTGACATGGTATTTAGAAATGCAGTGAACTGTACAAAAGCTCAATTATAGCTCCGCTACACAGTCAAGCCTGACCACGTTCTGTAGGCACCTCCAAATTATGCACATGCAAAAGAATAGCCCTAACCTTTAGATCCTCTACCGCTTGTTTTTGGTTTAACCTTTTCCATATGGAAAGTTGCTGATATATGTAAACAAACGACTCAAACGGATTGCAGGGTGGCCGGGGGTGCAGAAAAGTGTCAATTTTGAGGTGCGAGCCACAACACTACGGCTAATTAAATCATTAGAGGGTGTTTCACGAGGCACAGGTGACATAATTACACAGTATCACGAAAAGCCTTTATACTAAATCTAACACATTTACACAAGCATCTGCCACTGCAAACCGAGAGCGAGGATAAAGGGCTTAATGAATTGAGAAAGCACTTTCGTGGTATATTGTAAAACACAATAAAGCCCATGAGCTATGCAAATGGTCCCCCGTTCTGTGATTTGCGAGCGGAGCTGGTGCACCAAGGTGGAGTACAATGCCATCTGCGTCATGTAAAGAAAAGGCTCTCCGTTCATTTCTCAGAAATCAAAAACAGCCATTTGGACGTCATTTAAATTCATGAAAAATGATTGCGGGTGGATTACGAGTGTCTGTTGGGAGTTGTGTATGGACTGGCAAAGGTGAGAAGTCAAAAATGCCAACAAGGACTCGAGAAGGGTCATGCAGGAGAGGTGGAAGTGAGACGTGGCCTGGTATTACACGGTGAATGCTCTGATTAAAACTCCCGGAGGAGCGCCGTGGCGAACTGGTGGGTCGTTGCAGGTGAACGGCGATAGGGATAAAGGACAGACAGACAGACAGACACATAAACAGCAAATCCACATTAGTCTCATTCCCGCATCCCGTGCATTTCACCGTTACGTGCCGTACTGTACTCAGCTGGCATGCAGAGAATGCCATGCTGTGCTGGCAGAAGAAGGAGGGAGAGGTACCAACCGTGAGCTGCGGCTTCAGTGCTGGGCGCAGCGTCTGAGCACACGAGGAGAGGAGGTGCAGTGTGGAGGAAGGAGGAGGGAAACAGGAGGAACAGCATGCATAAAAAGGAGAAATGGGGAAAAAAAAACAAATGGAACTGATAAGCAAGCATTTACACACAATTACAACAGTGACCAACACTTTGAAACAAGCTCACAAGAGGACAAAATCAAATGTTCTGCACATCAAAACAAACAGGGCATCTTCACGCACACATCTGTCCTACACAGATTCCAATCCACCTTCCTCAACAAAACCGAATAGCCGAGACTGAGATTTTGGGATTACTGCTACTCTAATCAGTGCCTGATTAGAAATGGGGAATATATATCATCCTGAAAATGTGATAGTTATAGGGATAGTTCTTCCAAAAAAAAAAAAAAATTTAACCTCATGTCATTTCAAACATGTTTGACTAATTTTTACAAAAATTAAGATATTGTTTTGATAAATGTTTTTGTATATACATTAAAAGCCCCCCTGGAACCCATTACGTATAGCTATATTGACAAATTAAATACATAAAAATTAGAAATAATATTTCCCGCTTTATATTAGGTGTCCTTAACTACTATGTACTTACATTTAAATAAATAATTTAGTATAATGCACTAATAGATGTTTTTGCATTATATTTCTATTTTTAAAAAATACCTATATGTAATTACATCTGTAAAGAATTTCTGTAAGTACATTTACGATTATACAGTTGAGCCATCCCTTACACTTTAACCCACCCTTAAACCTACCCATACCACCAAACCGGTAGTTAGTGCCACTTACAATAAAGTGTAAACATATTTCATGTTCCACAGAAAACATTATTTCCCTTCATTAAATATTATACTTTCCCCTTTAATCACAATGTTCTATAATATTCAAAATACATACCATTTCAAATCAATAGTTCAAAAATGACAACAGAATTATTCCATTATTTTGCAATGAAGCTCTATTACGAAATCATTTTTGGCACTAAGGAAGGGGAATATGTTTCTGTGGCCATATTCAAGAATCATAAAATGTTGAAACTGTGCATGGTTGAATCACTGGTGTGTGCTACTTTGTTGGCACCATTTGATAATGATCTACGCTTTACAAATACTGCTGCACTCTCAATCGATATAGTGAGATCGCAGGACTCTCGATTAACAATAACTACATAGAATTACCTTCATATACTTGCCTTTCTTACAATCCTAGCTATTGAGTCAAAGGCAGAATGTGGTAGATTAAAATCGCATGGTCTGACTTTTAAATCACTATTATATATGACAAATGAATATGATGTAGAATTGTATACGAATGCCAAATCAATGCCTTTGCAATGTTTGTATGTAACTGGTCATTAAAACGCACCAGAAGGCCTCTGCCTTTTTGAAATGTTGATAACTCAGCGTAAACCTGTATTACCGCTCCAGGTAATTCCTCTGATATAACAGAGGAACTCAAGACTGCCTTTCTTGCTTTGAGCTGATGAAATGCCTCGATTGAAATATGGAAGCCAACGCATAACATGAGGAATGTGAGGCCTTATCCTGGTGCATTACCTTAGGGCAGAGAGCACTTCAAACACACCAGGAGAGTCGTGATGCAGAGGTGCTCATTACAGGAAGAAACATTTGAGATGTCAATCACTGTTAGGGCAATACAAACTTTGCCCTTAAAGCATAGCTTGGCGTTTCGTGGCTCGATTAGATAGGATCTAGTCCTAATCCACTTGTTGGCTTTGATGATTCAGGTTCAGTTGAGTATTCCTCAATATTTTTTCAGAGATTGATGGAAAGAAGCGGTGCAGATGATGCGCTGAATACCAAACATTTCCAGAGCAAAGGTAGATGAGCGAGGCACGCTCATTGGATCACAAGGTGGAGATCAAGAGGGTGGCTGCTTTTGGATAGAGAGCTTTTTGGATTAAAACATGAGTGTGCCACTGAAAAGTAAAACACTGAAATGAATTACTGTACAGATGCTGGGTTAACGTTTTAGTTTTTAAGAGTTTACCATTTAGAAATCTATTTTTATCCAATGCGACTTAAAGTGCACTTCTGACAAGGGGTAGGTGCCCTAAAGTAACCTGGCCTTTATAGTTTGCCTTTCCAGTGTTTGAACCTGGGACCTTTGGTTACAATATGAGATCTATACTGTATGTGTGGGTTGTGAACCAGAACTGACTTAAAGCTAAGCTCCGCCCACTTGGTTTGTGTCTAGAATTACAGTTCTGGACACAAACCCGTTTCTACAGTTTCTGTGATTTTTAGTACAATGTGCTCATAAGAGTGATAAACATCTTATGAATATTATTCTTGTATTATTATTATTCTTATATTTATTATTCTTGCAGAGGATAAAATGATGTTTAAGTGATAAAATTAGTACAGGATATTATATCACTTTGTGTTTTCTACCATGAAATTGCAGAAGTTAACATAAAAAAAAGATAAACAATTATGTCAATCATGCAAATAAAATGAAAACACAAAATTAGTAAACTCACAGTACACTACTTACAGAACCACCTCTTAAAAATACTGTTAATAAAAATGATAAAATGTATTATTTTTTATTCAAATTATAAAAGTTTTAACTCTGAATTTGAAAGATACTGAGTGCTAAAATTAGAGTAATAGAGAATCCAGGTATTATTTTGCCGTTTTAAATCATATTATAAACACAAAATTATAAAACTAAAAATTATAATTAACATTAAAATTGCTAAAACTACTGTAGTTACAAGTAAACAAAACGTGACATTAAATTTCTATCTAAAATAAAAAATTATATAGTACTGAGATATTTTAAAATGCCAAATCATTATACTTACATAAAACAAAACCTAAAAATCTATATTTTTTTATAATCCTCATCATATTTATTTTTTTTAATTAACATAAAATAAAAAAGCCTAATTTGAAATGGAAAAATTATCAGTGTTGAAAATGTTGTGCTGCTTAAGATTTTTTTGAAACCTGTGATAATTATTTCTTTGATTCTTTGATGAATAAAAATGTAAAATGTTTAAAAAAAAAAAAAATTAATCAAACTCATGGACACAATTTTTGAATTCTGAAGTGTGCTCAATGTATTTTGAGGAGGTTTGTAAAAGGCTCTCAGGCTCTAGTTATGCTATAAAAGCTGAGTTCATATGTCCAAGAACTACTGAGAGCGCAGAGAGCACACTTTACTTGTGATCCCTGCTGTTAGGCCTTTAGGTAAAGAACCTTTAGACCAGGGATGGGCAACTTTGGTCCTGGAGGACCAGTGTCCTGCAGAGTTTAGCTCCAACCCTAATCAAACACATCTGCCTGTAAATTTCTAGTAATATTGAAGACATTGATTAGCTTCTTCAGGTGTGTTTGATTAGGGTTGGAGCTAAACTCTATAGGACACCGGCCCTCCAGGACTGAAGTTGCCAAGCCCTGCTTTAGTTGGTCAGGAGACCTATATCAACACAATGTGTTAGTATTAGACTACACATTAGATCTCAAAATACAGAAACTCTCTCCATCTTTGAAGGCGTTCATATGGCACAAAAGCACAGCAAGGCCTTTAACATAATCCTTATAGAAACTTCTCAGCATACTGCTGACGTAAGGGCTTTTATAGGGCTTCCACTATCAGAAAAATGAACGGCTTGAATAACACCACACTTACTGCTGCACAGCGAGACTTTGTATAAAGTCTCGAGCCACTGCGCCGTTGGGCGGAGATGTTTGAAACATTATCAAACATGAACTGTCAAGCACCTCTAATAGTGGTCACTGAGTACTTGAGGCGAACAGTTAAAGGAGAGAGTGCTGAGATGAAGCATGAGCCTACGAATAAAACACAATCAAAATGAGCAATAATATCTTCAGGTCATTATTTGACATTAAGAGGGAAGCGAAGGGTTTCCATCACTCCCTGCATGTTGTGATTCCCATCAGGCAGATGGTTTGGAGCATGTTCTGGCTGAGAAGGGAGGAGACACGGAGGAAGCAGGAGGGACGTAAGGGAGCTGTCCTGGTTATTTACTACTATCCAGGGACAGAAAAAAAATATATATGTGAGGGAACTGATCCAAAATGAGCATTTCAATCTTCAAGCTGTCATCCAACTCTCAATCATCAGAGGGCCTCTGGAAGCCTGCTAAGCCCATTACTGGTATAGGGAGAAGTCCGTCAACAAGTCTTCCCCTTTGTTTCAGTGTGGGTCACCTGAGGCGGTGTCCTTGCTTACATCAGCAGCTGATATCAGCAGAGACGACAATAGTTTTGTGGCTAATTGCGACAGCTTTGTGTGGCACAGGAGACAACAGTGAAACATGTGCCCGGTGCCCAGGGGCAGGGCACAACTGCTGAATCTCAGCAGCACGTGGCTGTTCATTCAAAATGTGAAAAAATATACTATACAGTAGTATATCGTGATCAATCTATTGTGCAAAAAGGGCTTCATTAAAGCTGTTTATGGAAACCCTCACAACAGCATTTAAAAACACAGAACAAGTGTTTTTCTCCAAACACTCAGCTGTTAAACTAATTATATTAAAACAAGCTGAAATGCTAAAGAAATTTGAAAACACTATTCAAATTAAACCAAAAACTAAAAAAGACAGTAACAGAACACTAAATTACAGAACAATCAGCATTTGAAATATGTACATAAGGATATATATATAGTTATATAATACCTACCATCCATATTTTGGAATCAATAATGATTATATAGAATAATTAACATAATGATAACACTTTATTTTACCGTTATACCCATTAGTTGCTTTTTGCATGCATATTACTAGAATATTAGCCATTTATTATAAGTAATTAAGCACATGTTAATGCATTATTCTACATCCATAACCCAATACCTAAACTTAACAACTACCTTACTAACTATTATTAAGCAGCAAATGCAAAATTTATTGAAAGAAACGTCGTAGTTAATAAACATTACTATACATATGTTATAAACAAATATAAATATGTGAATGACTAAAAGCATCTCTTCCATCTCCACTTGACTCTCTAAAACTAGCACTCTACTACTTTTTATTAAAAAACAACATTCTAGCAATAGCATTCTCTGTTCGTTTTTAATTTTATTTATTTGTTTTCTTTTTATTTATTGTACAATAATAATAATAAAGGCCTTATTATGTGTTCTGTGTTAGTCTAACCAAGACTTGCTCTATTTGATTTTGATTGTTTTTTTATTGTCCTCATTTGTAAGCCGTTTTGGATAAAAGCGTCTGCTGAATGACAAAATGTAAATGTAATTACCTTTTTATTGCTATATTATCAATCCTTAAAAACGTAGAATTAAGAGAGACTGAAGGTGAACTTTGCATCAATATCCTCATGCTCACAAATATAACATTCCGTTTACTTTGTCATCTGCTTTTCATTGGAAATAACTGTCCATGGCACATCTCATGATTCTCAGCACACTGAATGCTCTGTATATTTACATTATATATCCCATTTAACCAAATGAAGAAGGAATGTGTTCTAGGTATAATTTGCAGCTAAATGCATTAGGCATCTGTTTCAGTATATGACTGACTGGGACGGTAATGGGCAAATGGATAAGGTTTATTTTTTCATTAAGAGTGTATTATTTATCTGTTTGCGTTTAGGCAGTCTGTGATGTCAGGCAGGTTCAGGCTTGGCCGGCTGAATATTATCTGCAGTTCTAGCGTCCTATTTCCAGTTAGCCATCGTAGAATGTAATCATAGCTCCCATAACAATATACCTCTACATAAAAAAGACTTATTGGGAGCATTTCTGTGTTTGCATGACGCTAAGTGCAATAAATTCTAGAGGATGGTCTCCCTGGGTTGTGTATCAAAGCACTGCAGTGGTTGTTTTCCCTGTGGTAATGCAATTGACCTTTAGTGAATTAGCCTTTTCTCTGCCAGCGAGCCATCTCTCTTTGTCTGGCTTGTATTCTGCTGCGGGAATCAGACAGGGAGAGAAATGGACTTCTATCTTACGCGCAAGTGCTTTTGCTGGGCAATTCATTTGTTCAATTCCAAAATCAGTTTACCAGATGGTGTTTATGCAATTTAAGCCCTGACAAAAGCACTTTTTTCTCCTCCCTCTCCCCTCCCTCATTTTTTTAAATTTATTTATTTATTTTGTTTGTTACTTGCTAAAATGAATTGGATGCCGACTCCATTTATGCTCTTTCATCAATTACAAAAAAGAAAAATCTTATTCACCCGTGTTTTATTAGCAAGGCCAAACATGTCGTTAATGAGGTAAGCATAGTTTTAGCTGTGCCTTTTGCAGTGTCCATTTATCCAGAATATTGCATTTGCTTTATAATGGTACATGGGTAAACCCATTATTTTACAGTGGCCATGTTACCTGTTTTGGAAAGTTGCTTATAATCAAATTTTGTCATTATAAGTGTTTGCTGAGGCAATTATCTCTCACACCAATATATAAAACTTCAAAATAAAACACAATAAAATAGATGGGGGAAAATTCAAATCCTTCTTTTGTCTTAATGCGTAACATGAATAATGTAAAAAAGTGTTTTTCATTACTCTTTAAATTCATATGAAATAGCTGGTGTCAATTTCTGTGCTCAACCTAAAAGAAAACAAAAGAGGAAGAGCCAGATTATAAAAGAAAAAGTGAGACAGAGAGATCTAAAATAGAGGATGCCATTCGGACAGAGCCTCTCAGCACAGCTCAGAATTACAGATTTCGGGAAGTAATATAAAAAAGGGCTTGGCTACAAAAATAAACACAATAGTCTGGGGACGATGGGGACATGAGAGGACTAAACAACACCTTCAGAGTCTTCATTCAGTCTTCCCTTTTCACTGCGGCTCAAAGTCACAGATAGATAAATGGATAGAAAGAGATGGAGCAAATGACGGGAAGGGAGAAATGAGAGAGATGGAGGACAGATTGTGTTGTCAGCCAGAGAGAAAGAGGCAGATGAAGAAATGCCTCATCTTTGATCAAATTTGCAAAAGCTTTGTGGGGAAAAAAAGAGCTCTCAGAAATATCGATAAACATCCATTTCTGAGCTGTGTTTAGCGGAGAAAAAAGGCAATACAAATAGAAATTAATGACATCTGTCCCCATTGTGTATGGTGGCAAGCAAGGCCCCTCCATTTAGCCATTTATTTTTCAGTGTAAATGGCAATTTAGTCATCTCTAAATGTCACCTCCTGAAGCTGTGGAGCACTTTAGCCTTGCGTTAGGGCTTTAATAGATTTTTTAAAAGTGCAGTATAGCCCATTCCATTTCTCTTATAGCCAGTTTATCAAAAATGTATTAAATTTCTAAGTGGCCTCCACCTCTGCGGACTGATAAATTCATGTGGTGTTCCTGAACTATACACATCCAGCCAAAGGATAAATGAAATCAGCAGAAGGAGGGAGCAGTGTGGCTGCTTAGGACCCACTCTTCCTATTGAAGTACATGGGCATAATAGGATGCGCTTTAAGGGGAAAGCGATAAAAACGTGGCCTGATATAGCAGAGCTATAGGTCTGCGTGGCCTGTGGAAAGCTGAGGCTTTGCTGGAATCATTTCGCACAAACAACGCAATATGTCTGTAATTGAATAATATTTTCCCTATCAGGGCCGTTTATCCACAGCGATGCCTGCGGGTTGGACCTCTGGAGGATTTCAATGTGTGCAGCAGGCAGTGGTGTTAACGAGATTCATTCACCTCGTTAATGAAGAAAGAGGGTGTGTCTCATTAGTATGCGTCATCGCTTCTTTCATTAAACACAATCATGTAGCCTAATCACGGCCGATTCATTTCTCAGCCCTTTATAGATTCTCTCAAATCATCCGCACAAGTCAGTCCAAGATTTTGATTGCTCGCAGAACCGACCACCATTCCCACTCGGCTTCGCAAGTATACAACGAATTGCAGAGACGCATCTCCAGCAATCTGCACGGTTTTCAATGTAATATAAAGAATTGCCTTGAGGAAGGAGAAAAACAGAGAGTGAAACGATCTCAATCGGTTGCTTCAATATCACAATCATTACAGGCAGCAAATTACATCAGGGTCTCTTTTAGAGATTGAAACCAGCAGCAACATTGATTTAGCTTTCCATCATCTGGGGCCGTATTAGCTTTTGTGTGCTTTTTATGTTGAGTAGAGTGGATTAGAGTAGCTAATGAGCTTGCGGTGGTCAGTATCGCAGGGGCATTCGTATCATTCGGCAACAGAGCTGATTCTACTATCAGAGTTCACTCAATTATAAAATAAGCAAGGTTCAAACGAACCCGGTGCAAAAAGAGCTGAAGTTAATTGTAGCGACTATGCTGCCGCCATATGCTTGGTTTTCAAGTGCGGTCCTTGGCCTGGCCATATGCATAGATTTGTCCCCCAGTCATGCATTTGTCTTTTTTTTTTTTATTAACGCAGAAGCAATTCAGTGCTTACAGGTGATTTCTAATTATTTTAATGGTCTCTAAGGGTTTCACAGAACGTAAACAAACTTACTGATACTACTCTTTTAAAAGTAAAAAAAAAAAGTGACAGTAAAGACTTTTTCACTGTCAAATTCTATTTGAAATACATTTTGAATATTGAATATTTTGAAATAAAGAACACAAAAGAACTGGTCCCCGCTACGCCAGGTTCTCCCAAGGTTTTTCTCTCCCAAGTGGAGTTCTTTCCTTGCCACTGTCGCTCTCAGCTTGTTTAGTCAGGGACATACGGTTTCCAGTCTTATTACACAACTCAACCGCATTCATCCTTACTCCAAGCTCTTCCCAGCCCACTCCTCCTAGGGGTTAATCCCATAGGGCTTGGGGTCCGCTGGGTTCCCTGCCTACTCTCCGGACAGTCCGCCAAACATGCTTACATTGGTTATTAATGAGAAAGTGGGAACTCATGAAGTACATTTTAAAATATATTGATATACCAAAGTACCAGTCATAATATATGTTGACATACTAATAAATTTGCAAGTACTAAAAACATTAAAGCAACTAACATTGCAAAATTAAGATTAAAATGATATAGCAATAGAGAGAACTACATCTTATTCATGGCTTATTCTTTTGCTTACGTGTCAACTATGCGCAAACAAACAAATCTGAGTAGAAATTTATTTTATAGTCTTGTTCCCCATTTATGTACTAAATATCTACGATTACAACAACTAGGTACTAACCCTGAACCTACCTTACCCAATGTAGCTGCTTTATATTAAAAGTACTTTCTTGGGTAAGTACACTGTAAGTACATGTACTGTAAAATAAAGTGGACATTGCTGTAAATAACCCTGAAAATGAGTGTGGTGATGCTCTGTGTTTACAAATGCATACTGCTCTCCTTTTGTGCCCTTTTTAAAAACATTGAACCATTTTCCGACTATTTACATTTCATACCATTCCTAAAATAAACTTTTTTTAATCCCAGTATTTTGGGTTCACCTACGACCTATCAAACTGGCCGCACCATGCATTAGATCAGAAATTTGTGATTATTAGAAGGTGAAAGACTACGCCTACTGTTTTTTATTTAAAAATTAGCCGTTTGGATAGTGCCAATGTTCCCCACAGAACACACATACCGATAAAAGACACATTAAGTCACTTTGGATAAACAACAAATGTGATAATATGCTATGCATACCAGATTGTAGTATACAATGAATAGGATGGACAGGGATTTAATATAATGAAACAAACAAAACATAATTTTTGTATCATTATACCTGTGCAGTCAGATGTGGTTGGCACGCTAAATGAGAAATCCAAACATGTACACGCTTGATCCCGGTTCCTCTTGGCCACAAAGACTCTGGCGTCATTGTCAGCCCACAGGAAACATAAAGGGGGTTCTGTAATCCCCGCACCAGACAGGCCTGGATACAGCGCCAGATCCTGATAAGATTACGCAGCTAAAGGAGCGAACCAGGCTAAAATTTGAGAGAATTGTGAAGGGAGCCAGCTCTGACATGTGGCACCGACAGCGCTGCGAGCTTGGCCCAGCCCTGGCCCGGTCTCATATGGGACACGGTCCTCTCATAATCAGCGAGAGAATCTTATCAGTCCTGGCTAGCTGCTGGCGGTCTATCCGTCTCTCTCTCTCTCTCTCTCTCTCTCTCTCTCTCTCATCCACACGCACACACAAACACAGTCAGGTTGAGCAGGTGGATGGAGGTCATACCATACCTTGTATGATGTCTGGAGGGGAGGTTGTGGCGGAGATGGTGGTGGTGGTGGTTGTGGGTTTAGGGGTTGTGGTAAGGGCATCTAGATGGAAAAACACAACAAAAAAACATGACATACGGGGAAAAATCAGGAAAAAACGAAACCAAACATGATCAAATCAACAACAATGAGAGACAAATTTGTGTTGTGTAATATGTGTAGCTTTACTCAACAGATGGTAAATTAGTCTATAAACTATATATGTATTATCAAGCGTAACTACTGTACAAAATTCAAAATATTACTCTCTGGTGAAGAAATCATTGCGAATGGTAACAGTAAAGTTAAGTACTGCAAAGACATATTTGTATGTGTGTAAACAGTTACTGCTAATTTAGTGTTGGGGAAATAGAATAAAATAGCATTTAACAACAATTAAAAGAAATCCAACCAAAATGAAATGATGACATGAGGGAATGATTAGAAATGAAGGAAAACATAAAATGCAGATGGTTATGCATTTAAAATGTCCATGCTAACAAATGACCATAGCCATGACACACAGAAGGGGTCCTGGCATACATTCTCCTGTTTGTTTTTTGCATTTTCACACTTCATTAGCTGCTTTCCCTCCCTACTATCTACTAATGTTGCTTCTGATTTAGCAATTTGTAGTGTGGAGTGCTGGACGCAATACTGATAGACCCCAGAGCCAGTGGCAGCGGTCGTGACAAGCTTAGCGTGTTTGATGTCGGCGAGTTAACTCAGCGGGAGTGTTAGCCAGTCCGGTGCGTGGGGTGATCAGGATTTTTCATGGAGAGACAAACAGGCAAACATTAATGAAATGAGGAATGGGAAAGGAGGGGAGCGCGGGCATGGGAGCGAGCGATGTTTCTCGGGGAGATAACAGGCGTGAAAAGCAACGCGGCCCGCGCCACTGTTTGCCCAGCGCGTCCAGACAGATACCACTGTGTTAACATCTGTGGTGGGGGAAATTGGTCGGCTGTCTCCCCTCCCCACTTTGTTGTCTGCGCTCCATCAAAAGAGCTCGGTGGGAGCCCAGAAACGCTTCCACTCTCTAATGATAAACATCCAGCAGGATGAAGCAGAGGCACAGAGGAACTCTGCCTCCATCTCCTCTGCTGATACACGGGATCACTCAGAAAATGGCAGCCACGTATTGCGTGTCATGCACTACAGGGCTTTAAATACTTGTTAAGAACACTTTCGGTCCTTAACAGTGCAGACGTGCAGTTATAATGCAGTCTCCATCTGTCCGTCCGAATACGCACACAACAATATGCTAATATCAAAATATAATATATATATTAAAGCACACTGGATTGGTGGTTACTTGACACTTAAAAAAATGTATAATTTGAATTTGAAACATATTTATAAGTAAAACTCTAATCAAAAGATAAGTAAATGCTACAGTTCAGTTTCTTGAGAATTAAAAAAAGATATATATGTATAGTTTGTTAATATGCATGACAGATAACTATGATATTATGGCCAATTGTCACTGTAGTTATGAAAAAAAGAGAATAATAAAAATAATTTAATTACAGTGACATTTCAACTAATCTTTTTTCTGTTTTTGTAAAAAAGGTTCAATGCAATTTAAATTATGTGAATGCTGGTCCCAATAAGACTTTAAATAGATTATTATGACAGTTTAAACAATTAGTAATATAAAAAAGAAAGAAGGAAAGAAAGAAAAAAGTACTCATTTATTAATTGGAGTATTAAAGCAATTATTTTGACATTATTATGTTTTTTAAGAATATTTTATTATTTTTATAGCAGAATTATTACCAAGACAGGCACTACCATTCAAAAGCTTGAGATTATAAGCTATAAGTTCTGGTGGTCATATTTTATTTTAAGCCAAACAGTATTATTATATATAAACAGTATATATTTTTTAAATGTAATTCATACCTGCAATAAAAAAGCTGTAGCTGTTTTCAGCAGCCTTAACTCCAGTCTTAAGTCACATGACACTTAAGAAATCATTCCAACATGCTGATTTGTTGCTTAAGAAACATTTCTTATGATGAACAATGTTGATTCCACAATACATTTTTTTGTCAGTTTGATTTATCAACTTAAATGCATCCTTGCCGAATAAATGCATTAACTTTTTAAAATAAATAAATTAAAATTCTTAAATATTAAATATCCTATTAATCCCAGAATATTGAATGTTAGTGTATATGTATTATACCAAAAAGAAAAATGGGGAAAACAGGAACATTACTAAACTATCAAAACTGATTAAACAACAAGCAAGTACATTTCTTCTTCATAATAATCCAAAACTACAGCAATACCCTTCTGTACTATGTCCATCTCTTTAAGATATAGAAGCAGATGTGACTGCTTTATTGCACTTTCTGATGGAAAAGGTACTTTCAAAGATTTGTATGTTTGGCATGCCAATAAAAAACCGTAATGGATCACAGGATGTCACCGGTAAGTTGTTACCTGTCTCAAACTACACTGATTCACACGGCAATTGCAACTAGGTGAAAATTTCTCTCCCAGACACCTTTCAGAAGTGCACAACCATGTGGATTTCTCATGCTTGTGATAAAGTATACCAGCAAACAGACCGAGTGAACCTGCTAAACTGTAGGATTTAAACACAATCATGCACCGGTCTGAAAGCACAGGGGTTAAAATGTTTAATATTTTGACACGCTCGAACATCCTTAATATCCTATATTGCAAAAAGGGAAAAGGAAACAGCTGACCAAGGAAACTCAGTGAGCAGTCAAGCATGGCAAATACAGGCTAACGAAGAGCTCTTTACAAGCAGCAGCACATTTGATCAATAGCCACTATAGACTACATTTGCATTAAATCATGCATGCTGAGCCTGGAAAGCTTAATGCTGTATGAACTAGCAGATACATAAATGTTTTAATAAAGAAAGGAGAAACCGAAACCCCACTTAACGCACGTTTGCTTCAAGTCAGCGGAAGGCCAACTTTATTGGCACAACTCTGTTATGAACTGTGAATGCCCAACAGATGTTTGAGATCACCGGTGTCAATAGCTCATTAAAAACTTGGCAGGGCCGATTGGATCTATAACTCACCGCATTTAGAAACAGCCCGTTTTTCTACACCTTTTTTTTTGCCGCTCTTTTTAAAAGGCAAACTGATGCCTCCGAGTATCAGGGCTTATTGACTTTCACAGTGCATACCTGCCATGTCATCCCAGCGTGTGTTTATCACGGCACATTATGAATCATAGCACCGGGCTGGGGCGCGCGCGCGTGTGTGTAGCAGCCTCATTAAACCTGGCCCACTACAAAATACTGCCGGTTACACCGATTCCCCAGACACGCAAAGGCTAACGCTAGGATGAGAACTCATATTTTACTCTCTCCCTCGCTGAGCCACTTGCTAAAACAGCGCATCTCCCAAATGAGATGCGGACCAACGCATGAGTGGCTCGCAGAGGCAAGGAAGGGTATCAGGAGAGCGAGGTACGTGCGAGGAGCTGACTAGATGAGTACTTTAATCGGCATGGCATTTCCCGGCATGTCCTGGGACTCCTAACGGATAACAGTCATTCAGGAACGACTCGGAGAGGGAAAAACACACATGAGTAATAGTGTGATTAGCAATCGGTGCTCAGGGCTGTTGATTTGCCCATCAGCAACCTTCTGTCATCTGGCAGCTTTATGTGTTTGTTCAAGGAGATTTTCACTTGCTATAGCAAAACTAGCAAGAGCGGGGAGGGGAGGTTGGGGCTTAACCCAAATATTGCAATGTGGAGGATTCTTTGGGGCTAGGTGGCAGTTTTAGGCTTTGCTCTCTCTGGAAGCAAGTATAAACACACACATAGGAACAATATTGGGATATCGTGTTAAAAAAAAAAGAAAGAAGAAAACTCTACTCTGGGTGGAAATGTCAATACACTCATAAGTTCCAAAACAAAAGTTGGGATACATTTCTTATCCAGTAAGAAAAAATGTGCATAAATGGGAAAGCTTTTAATGAAAAAAAACCTTAACGCTCATCAAAAAAGATGTGACTTTACAATGAGACAGAATAAAGAGCCATCTCATTGCACAGGATCTCAAATGCTAGTTTTGTGATTCTAAAATGCTTGAGTAAGGCCTCGTAAAAGTACTTCATTATAATTAACTCCCAGAATTGCTCTCCCAAGCAGCAGGCTCTCAAAATAAAATGTGACTGAACCATGAAGCTTGCCATTTATTGTGTGCAAAAAAGAAAATTTATTACACAGTGCCTTCCCTAGCTGTGGCAAATTCTTTTTTCCTTCATGATATTTAGTAACAGTTTTGTTCTCTTCAACTCGGTGGATGTTTTATGTGATATTCCAACTTTGGATGGAAACATCTAGTGGTAAACGTTACACGTATGTGTACTAGTTGGTGTACATACTGTAGCAAAAGTCATCAAAAAACACCAAAAATAAAAAATGCAAATTGCATGTAAAAAATAAAATTACATAAATACATAAAAAAGTTAAGTGTTCAGTACTTCAGAATTATGAGATGTCAAATTCAAGTAAATTATTCTCTGTTCTGCTTCTATTCTAAATGAATGACAACATAATAGAAAATCAGAAGGAACATTGTTTGAAGCATATGTTAGTTTGGATTTCTAATCTGAGGGGAGGTGGTACTCCTGAAGATTTTAAGTACCACTGCACTAGAAAATAACATGTTATTATCTGCATGCTATTTCCAGAGGTGGTAAACATATGCAGGGAAATTCCCTCCAACTGTTTAATAAGGACATTATATCAATAAATGGTAGAAGTGTCACATTTGCCTTGCTATAGTTTAAATTCAATTAGAGTGCATTCCTCCACCGTAGATTGCACATTCCTCCTCTCTGTAGAATCAATGAGCAAGAGAGGTGAGTGAACAGCGTAAAATAACAATAAGTATCTGCAAATCTGACACTGGCAGCAGCACTGAAGCGATCGACTCCAATGAAAGGCTAATGAAGGGAGGGCTTAGGAGACGGCCCTTGTTAATGACTCTGGCAGACGGGATAAAATGGGTGTGGATAAGAGAGACTCTCCTGCCCTTCAACTATTAGACATGAAAGCACTTGAAACAGCACCCATCCAATCGGCCAGCTGAACCATGTTATGAGACATTTACGAAATGTTTCTCATTAATTACAAACCAAATCTACAGTATGATTCCTCCTACAAAAATGCAAGAAGTGCCTATTCTGTAGAACAGAGGGTAATGCATGTGTTTACTTATGCATGTATGTATTTAATGTTGACTTGACCAACTGTGTAAATGTATTGTGGAGTAAATAATATGTTGTATTATAATTATTATTATTAGTCTATTATTTAGTAAATACGACTTAAGGATATTTACATTTTAATGTACGCACATTTGGAATCAAATAAATATAAATATATATTTATATTTATATATATATATATATATATATATAAAACGAATATCATGGGTTCGGTACATGATTTTTGTGAACCGTTACACAATATATATTAGGGATGTAATGGTTCACAAAAATCCCGGTTCGGTACGTTTTCGGGACAGCTTTTGCGCAGAGATGCGTAAATTGCGACATCTGTGTTTACCACCTCTCCCTTCTCGTTTGGTCGAAACCCGAAATGCTGCCATGCTGCAAAAGTTGTGTTCTCTTTTGAGACCAGCTCACTTGGTGTGCGATAGAGAGTTGCACTCCCTCGGGAGTACTGTGGGACCCAATGAACCAAGCCCAGCGCGGGACAAGATCTGATGGGTGAACGCGGGCGCAGGCGGAAGCGGAAGCGGAAGCGGGACAAAACTTGAATACTGCTGTGGGAGCGGGAGAAAATAATGTACATTTTTGTGGGAGCAGGGCTGAAAAATCCATCCCAAGCAGGTCTCTAGGGCATGACTCGCCACCTTCTCCTCCGCGCTGTCACATGATGACAACCACGCATACGCATTATTCCTATTAATCCTATATAAGTGCATTGTTTTTTTATGAAGATATAACAGTACTGAAACTTGAAACTTAAAAATTTAAACTGATACCATTGCTTTTTTTAGATCCCGTGGTATACCATATTACCATAATACCACTCAAGCCTAATGTATGTATATATATATATATATATATATATATATATTTATAGTTTTTATGAATATAGCCACAGTATATTCTATATGTCTTATCGAACGTACTTGGAATTTGACTAAAACAAACAAACAACAGTGTTGTTGTTATTAATTAATTATAATAAGTATTATTATTTTATTATATACAGGTTACTTATATATGTTATTTATTTTTATTATTATTTATAAGTAATCTGTAAATTCTATATATATATATTTATTTATTTCACAGTTATCCAATTATCCATGGTTATGAAACTTTTGACTTTTACATCAAAACTCTCTTATAGTTCAGTAAGCAAATGTGCATGACGGTTCAGATGCTCTAGTTTTAGCTTAGATACGAAAGCCTGCACGCCATTTGCAATGCATTCTTTCATCTTCAGACATCCAGTAGGAAGGTTTTACATTGCCAACTCTAATACGGCACATTTGCATGTCTGAATTCACAGATGACTAGATTTCTGAACGGCGGGCTGCCGGGGTCGTGTTTGACAGCAGCCAAATTTATCAGGGCAATCTGACTTTTAAATGTGTGTGTCACAAATACGATGAATTGTAAGGGAAACACTGATGGGGAGAATTGAATAAAAGTGAGCGAGCTATAAGAACGGAGGAAAGTATGGAGAGAAGTGATTTACGGCTCCATTATTATAGCACAGGGATGGGATTGGACCCACCATGACAGCAGCGTAGATTGTTTTTTTTTTTTTCTTTTCTTTGCCTACATATGTTGAGCTCCCTGGACCGAGACTGGATCTTCTCGAGTTACATGCACTGCTAAGAAGACTGCTGTTCCTCCAGCTGTTCTTTCTCAGTTCTCTTCTTGCGTTACACATGTTGTTGGATATAAGGGACAATTAGGTGTCTCAAACAAGTCTGAGGCTTGTCACAAAATCAGGCTGTTTATCAATCTCCATGCAATGTGTTTTCAGCAAGCTGTGTTGAATCCACATTGGTTTACGTGCGAGGGTTGAGGATTTAGGCGTACACTAAAACAAATATCTGTTTATGTTTGCCATTTACACAAACACACAGGGGATTCCCTCAGACAGAAGCACTGGCCGATGCTTTACTTTGGCTTGTGGTTGGATGTAAATTTATGCAAGTACATTATTCAGGGGTCCCAACTTGTTTACATTTTTCAGATCTTTCAGTGATTTGACAATGTTGGTTAATAGATAACAAAACAAAACAAAACAAATCATTTGTGACCAATTCAAGATATACCCAAACGTTTAAATTATGTCATCATTGACTTAATGTTGATAACAAAACAGTTTTGGTTCCCATTGACTTCCGTTGTAATTTCTGGGCACACAAGGGAAATCAATCTAGACTGAAAGAACGGAAGAAAGAATGTCATACAGCTTTGGGATGACATGACTGTTTTTATTTTTGGGTGCACTGTCCCTTTAAAATGAACTGACTCAAAAAGAACAGTACAAATCAGACTATAACTATATATATATATATATATATATATATATATATATATATATATATATAAATATAATATATATATATTTTTACTCTACAGAAGAGCAATATTTAGCCTACTAAATGTTTTAGGCCAGAGCATAATTAGAAAAAATGAACTCTTCCTGGCCTGGAAAACATGATTATACCACAGGAACCCTGATTCTTGACCCACCAAGTGAACAAAATCATGTTTACGTTTGGGTTCAGCATGCACTCTAAGCGCGGTTAAGGAAGTGTATTGCCGTGATCGATTTCTGCCAGGCGGCTGTGAGATACCAAAGGAAAGCCCTCTAAGCATGGAGGAATTGTTACGGAGAGGAAACGTGAGCGAGGGTGACAGGCAGAGGAGGAGTGCGCAATATTAAAGGCCAGGCCTATGAAGGCAAAGGTAGTCTTTATTAGGTTAGAGGCGCTCTGTAAACTTGTTACAGGCCGGTGTGTTAGATCTCATTCCCCCGCAGGGGCATGCTGGGATAGGGGCCCTGGAAAATGTCTCAGGGAATGTATTTTTTCCCCATAACCAGTTTAGTGCCAGCCACCCTCCAAGTGTTCTCCATCACTTAGCTTCACAACAGTTGGGGAACAAACGCATTAGAGAAAAATTGCCTCTGCAGTACATCTGTTCTGGCTGTCTATTGAGAGCCCAGGAAGATTTGCTACCACAAACAGAGAATCTGAGATTATCTCTAATGTGTTGCACGCTTTTCTGAACATTCATAAGTAACCAATGCTAAAAGTAATGATAACATTTTTTTACATTTAAATGTAAAAAGTTGCATCAATGCGATAAATGGATGAATAATTAATTGAAATGTAATTATTTTAACAATGTCTTAAAAAAGTTGATTCATTAAAATTAAAAATGAATAAAGTAAAAAATAAAATAAAAATATATATTCGAAAAAAAGCGTCGTTAAATACAATAAAAATGGCACAAATACAAATAATTTATCGAGAGCAAACATTAGTGTATCGTGCTGCATGATTCATCCTCCCATAAATTTTGGATCTGAAAGGGAAATCCTGCTGCTTATTCAATAGATTCAACTGGAAAAAATAACTGTTTATCCATTTTTAGTTCTAATTATTCACTGCGCGTCTTTAGTAAATCCTGACAGTACTATTTTAACACCAAAAGATGGTTTACGCTGGTGCAAGCTTTCAGTAAATCTGGCCCTTAATGTTCAAATAGTTTCAAATTGTGTAGGTCAAAAAGTGGCTTTTCTAAATCTTTGCAGCATGAATCATTCATTCAAGTCTTAATTTGATACGGTCCATTTAAGTATCATCTTCTGCACATCATATGCTTCAAACTCTACATCTATACACCCAAGTAATGCTCAAGATGGTTTCCAATGGCAGCTGCTTTTGAACAAGTAAATGCTTGGTGATTACTAGCTGTCAAATTTCTGTTGCAATTTTCAATCTGCTAATCAGTTATAACATACTTGGTGTTTTTGTTCTCCCTTTCATCATCTGGACACTTAGTAACCCAGGACCACCAATGGTGCCTCCTCAAAATATTTCCATGATCCAGAATAATGTCTGTTATTTGACTAAGTGTATCTAATCTGCAGATTTATTATTATATACGGGTGCTGAAAGTGTTAACAACCCTTATAGTGGTTACATAAGGCCATGCACGAATAGCTTTACAATTACCCTTCCGATACGCCATGCATTACATATGCCGCCTGTATGAAAACGTGTCCTCACAGAGACAGCTTGCTAAACGCTCATTTTGCCTTCCCTTCAACACCTCTGTAAAGCAGAGCGTTTAATTGAACAGTGCCTCGACAGAATGCCGTGCTATGAAGTATGCGAGAAGCGCTGTGGGTCTTGCTGAATGTGTCAGGTTCACTGTGTTTGTAATACACAGATGTCATCCTATTAATTTGAGGGAGAATAATTATAAGACTATAGAGCACCCAGATGTCACCAGCGCCTGTCTTTATGAACGCACATGTATGTGTCGAATATTTTTGAGTGTCACTCGCAAAAGAAAGGAATGATGCTAGATTAAATGGTGACAGCCCCCGTTTGTGCATTAGCAATTCATGTCAATGGTTGAATTGTGTAGATATTAAAAGCAGCATCTGACATAAAATTCATAAAACGTCCTGATAGTGTGTGTTATATCGAACGTTGTTTTTAATAGGGGAGGGATTTGAGCTCTCGCAGCACCATACGTGCCTGTGTCACTCTCTTTTCTATTCTGTTGGTTTAACTGTCATGAATTTCTCGTGGAACGACTGCCAAGCCACTCATGGGAGAAACGTGTGAAAAGCCTGTCGCAATTACTGGCGCATTTGCACTTCGTGCTGGGGCAAGTTTTTGGAACACGCACAACCCGGGCGAAGCCAAGTTTCCGTGGCGACTCACCGAGAACATGCACTGTTCCCACACATGCACACATAAACAAAAAAAGTTGGGCTACTTTAAAGCTTATTCACAGTATCGTTTCGAACAAATGACTCGAATGTGATTTAGCAGGGTTTTGCCTCCCTTGCTACTGACATACACTTTATATCTGTTCACTTAAAGATCCTCATTGCAGCACAAATCCTTTTTCAAAATAGCTCGCAGTCCATTGTTGCGCTCTGAAAACGGAGGACAGCAATTTCACCACAGGCTTAGTGCAGCAAAAGATATCAGAAGTAAATTCCAAGAAGAAAACGGTCAGATTAGAACGTGTCCTAAAGGAAAGGAAATGTCATTGAGATCAATGTTATTGACCCATGACTCAGATGGAGTGGTGGAGTGGGTGAAAGAGGAAGAGGTCGGAGAGACAGAACTACTCGGTCACTTTGTACTTACCGCGCACATAAAGGATGTAGTCAGCGTACGTTTCGCCCACAGAGTTGGACGCCATACACCGGTAAGTGCCATTGTAGGACTTGTTGAGGTTCTCGATGAAGAGATCTGAGCCGGTGATGACCGCGTGAGATGGCACTTCGTCCTCCACCCTCACCCAGTTCACCTGCTGAGGCCTGGATGGAGACACGCAGCAGAAATGGCTTTGCTTTAGAGTCGAGAAGCCATAATATAGAGTCTTTTCTTGCCAAGGGATATCTTACTCAGACTAAGAAGTTGAGTACCATGTAAAGTTTTATAGGACATTATATGGCTGGACTGCACATAAACTTGAGCAGTACAGTCTATTTCTGGAAAATGTTTTACAAGGACATTTTATAAGAAAGTAGTAATTTACCTTACTAGTTTCAAGTTTAATTCAACTTGTTATTTGCTGTTTCTTATTGTGAAATCCACTAGCAATTTCTTAGTAAAAAAATAGTAATTATAGTAATTGAAATTAATTTGAAATACAATTTTGTATATATTTTGATGAAATTAATGAATAATAACAGTGCTGGGCAATGATTGATCATGATTAATCGCATCCAAAATAATTGTTTTTGTTTATATATATATGTAAGTGTACAATGTATATTTATTATGTATATATAAATAAATATATATATTTCAAAAAATATTTACATTCATGAAAAAATCTAAATGACAAAATACAGAGAAAAAAAAATCTGCAGTTACGAACATCGGGAAAAAGCATGACAACCTTTTTTTTTCAAATGACAAAATATAGAGAAAATAAACTAACTTTTATTGATCAAAAGAACCATGCAAGTGATTCCATGTACAGTTGCTATACATAATTCAGAGTCCTTTTTTGAGACTTTTTTTGCGTATGTGTGTGTTTGTGATGTGTTATGTTAATATGTGCAATTTGTGCTAAGGCTAAAAACAGCTATGGCCATAACCTCAGAAAAAAATGATCAGTCGCAGTCAGTAACACAGATTGTGGGATTCGACCAGTGTCGCAGCCTATGGCATTGGCAAATGAACTACATTTTGGCGAAGTAACAAAAAACGAAAGGCTGTGATTTTCTCTTGTCTGCCTCAATTAACTGCCACTGCGAGCTATCTCCTTTTGTTCTCTAAACACCTGAGCCGGGCACACAACAGCGTATTCTACTTTCACAATGATGAGCAGAATGAGCTATACCCACTGTGGAAAAATAAAAGAGGCTCTAAACTCTGCTCGCCTCTCACAAGTTTCAATGGCACTGCTGCAGTGTAGTTATTTCCCAAGAGCATCTGAGGAGGCTTTCCCTTGTTGTTCTGGTTTTTGTGTCAGTGTTTAAACTTGTTACCATTCTGTTTAAAAGGGGAGAGAGGGGAAAAATACAAAAAAACAAAACAAAAAACCTTCATAGCTTCGAAACAAAAGACCAGTTTGTGTTCAATAGCAGTTGATCCTCAGCCTCTGAGGACGGCAAAACAACATTTGATGGCGAGCACCGAGTGGGGAATCTCAAAGAGTCTCAATCTGAGGTTAAATATACATGCGTGGCATAAAGATGCAGACGTTCCTGATATGGAAAGAGAGAAATGACCTAGAAAAAGTGCCTTATTGAGAGGAAGGCATGGGGAAAAACACACAGTGCAGGGGCAGCAGAGAACCTGGCGTGAGGTGGAGAATACAAATGGGATGGCAAGCCAAGCCCTGCACTGTCTGACAGTAATGACTGCAGCCCCTCTCCAAGCTTTAATGAAAATGACTTCCAATCTTCTGCTCACTGTATTGATTGTATTTTCATCTTTATTAAATGAATTCGGGTGGCGCCTCGTCTGCCCCGCAGCATTTCGGTTTGGGGATGTTATGAGGCTTGTTGAATGTAGAAACACTGGGATGGCTTTTTAATTACATGTCCTCATACAATGGACTAACATTGATAACTCACTTTAAGCTCATATGCAATGACCACAGAATGTACATGGACACTTTTGTACATGTAAAATGTGTGAATTTCACTGTATTAGATATCAAACCAAGTGGTATCTGTAAAAATAAATAAATAAGTAGGGGGAAAAAAAAATCCATCACATTTTGGGGCCACTGTATATTTTTTCAACAGTCTATTTAATTATATATATATATATATATATATATATATATATATAT
>JAUYWG010000022.1:1843262-1868262 GCA_034779775.1 Enteromius afrohamiltoni | reverse complement strand
TGAAAAACATTGTAAGGCAAGAAAGTGTTACTGGGCTTTCATTAGGCATAATGGATACAAGAACAGTTAGGTGTGCCAAATAAAGCAAAAAACAATAAGTAAATAAACAAAGCAACAGTAATAAATAGGAAAAAGGCTAAGTCTGCATAGCCTTTGCCAATAGTAATTCTATTAGAATTTATAAGGTGTAACACTTAATAAGGTGCAGTTTGTTCACTATTTAATGCACTAACTACCAATGAGCAATGCATTTGTTACGGTATTTAATATTTTTTGTTAACATTATTTAATAAAAACAACTGTTCAATGTTAGTTTATGTTAGTCAAGTAATAAATACAACTTTTGGTTTTTAATAATGCATTGCAAATGTTGAAATCAACAATAACAAAAATTAATAAATGCTTTTTAACAGGTTCCCAAGGTCCACCTTCCTGCAGAGTTTAGCTCCAACCCTGATCAAACTCTCCTTTTCCAGTAATCTTGAAGAATCTTGAACTTGATTAGTTTGTTCAGGTGTGTTTGATTAAGGCTGGGGCTATACTTTACAGGAAAGTGCCCTTCGAGGGCCAGAAGCCTTGCTTTAGAAGTATTTTTCATAGCTAGTTCATCTCAACTAATGTTACCAATATAGGGCTATCAATGACCATACTGGCATTATTGGACCCTCTTGAAGTAAACTTGAAATTGTATTCTTAATTCATGTTTCTGGTCTTATTGTGAATGATTCATCACTCTCAATACAATCCTTTCTGCTGACGACATTTACTGTCCTTCGTGCTTTTTCAACCCTGTATGACGGACTCTCTTCTGTGGAACACAAAGGAAAATATTCGGAATAACTCTTTTTGTCCGCACAATGAAAGTCAGTGGAGTCCAAAACAACAGTGAGTTCGACCCCATTGATTTCTATTGTATGGACAAAAACACATTTCTTTCAGAAAATGTAGAAGAAAGCCAGCCCTACAGGTTTGGAACGTCATGAGAGCAAGTAAATGATAACAGATTTTTCATTTTTGAGTGAACTATCCCTTTAAAGTTCTGAGGATTCACAGGAGGCTGTGGAGCGCTTGCCAAGCCCACCACGGTTATGTAAGTGGGCTCCACATGAGATGCGTGCTCTGAGGTTCCTGCTGTTTCCTTGGAGGTATTCATCCTCTCAAACTGACAGGTTGTAATGGCTGAGCTATGCCTTTCCAGTCCTACGCTCCATTCCAGAGCTGGCCGGCATCCAGCCCTCTAGATTCTCAAAGGAACCCGAATCTAATATTCCCCCAGTAATAGAGCTTGAAGTGGCGTTCCACAGATGCTTATGCGACAGCGCTGTGTGTACGTTCCATAGACGTGGGGGAGATATTAGCTGCTCCCATGTGCAACTTTAATGACATCATTCGCTCACTTTGGCAAGCAATGTGGGTTAAACAGTACACATGCGCTGATAGATGAAACAGTGGGTTTGCAATGTAAATAGTCAAGAGTCATTAATATGCATGAAACAGGATAAGCAGCAGACCTTGCGTTGGAGGCAGGTCATGCATAAGGGCCAAGGAATTTACAAAAAATCCACACAGAGTGATGCTGAGTGTCCCCGTAGATTCAAAGGGTGAAAGATTAGTTCGCTGAAACCATGTCAAAGTCGCCCACAATAACCCCCAGTTCCCACTCTTTCAATTTCACCGGCTCTTACAGCACTTTGAATAGACTGGGTGTTGAGTGAACGGTGACTTCACTTTGACCCACGGATTTCACACTTTCTTGGATTTTTAGAGTGTACGACGGCATAAAAAAAACAAAAACGTCAATGTCCTGACAAGATTTATCACATTATTTCATGGCTGACGTTTCAACTGGCTTTTTGGCAATGGCTAAATTTGTTGAGTGCTTTGCCCACTTGATGCTTTCCTGTTTGACCTCTTCTATCAACAAAAAGTGATCTGTTGGCCTTCTATCTGTCCAAATTACACCCTGTCAGAGCTAACATTTCTGTGTCCGTGATGGACAGCCTGGTCTAAAGCGAAATAGAGAGAGAAAGAGAGAGAGAGCGGTTCGCTCAGAAGTTCTGTAAGAGGAATATCCACCTGTTTGTCTCAGCTCTATGGAGACTCCTTCCATTTCTCCTCTTGTCATCTTCAAACTCTTCGCATGAAAGGCTCTGGGTGAAAGTTTCTTGCTTTGAAGCTTCCCCTGCATTAGTTCCTTTCCAAAGCTTGCTCTCTCTCTCTCTCACATGAGCACTAAATCCACGGAAAGCAGCGCCACCGGCCTCTGGTTTGTGTCTAGCTGGTGTGCCGGACAGAAAAGGTCACTCTCATTCTAATAACACAATTATTGACACAAGATATTGTCGTCATTTCTTAGCACTGCCACCACTAAGCATTTAATTTCCCTCAAGCTGCTGAACTGCACATCGGTGGAACTGTTTGCGTGGTGTAGCTATCAATATTTCTGCCTTATTTAATATCCACAGCGATGGTTTTCTATTTTCTATTGTAAAAATGAACTCCATTAAGGCTGCCTTTACTCAATGATTTTTTAACATTGATTGTTTTCCCAGTTTCAACAGCACAATTTGAAAGAGGAGTGAGCCAGACAATGACTCGTGCACCAGCTCTCTCCAGAGCATGATAAAGGCTGGCCGTGAGCACGAAATCCAGTTAAATAACATAGACAAAATGGTTTTACATTTTTCTGCTTTAAGTTGGGCACAATATATCCTGCAGTTTCTGGAGATGTGTTGACTTGGTAGATAAAGGTCAGGCAAAGAAGCATTTTCCGGTGATCTTCTAAACCAAGTGGTAGGCAAGATTAACCTCAAGAAATAATATGCTTGAGGACCCAAAGAAAACATCTTAAAAATCATATCTGTATCTGTATCACAGAAGACAGTGCCTAAAGCTGTGCTCCAATCAGAGGCACGATCTCTGTGCCATGACTGAATTACCCAAGCGCAAAAACCTGCTTAATCTTTCATCACAGGCCAGGTGACATGGCAGGGGTAATGTCTGCTCTCACAAGGGAAAGGATAGGCCTGAATGATTTCTAACACAAGGACAAAGATAACAAGAAAAATCCTAACTCTACACAAAACAGAAAACAGGAGGAAGACGTATACCTCTATCTATTCAAACACAAATATATATACATTTATATACTATTAGTCTAACAGTACAGATTTAATATGCGTATATTGTGACGGGAAGCCCGTTAGGAGATCAGCATCGACGTGGCCGATTGGCCCGTGCTGACAATTTTCAGGTGCTGTTCATTAGTTGCCAGGGCGATGCTGATCTCCTAACGTGCTTCCCGTCACAATATACACATATTAAATCAGTACTGTAAAAATGTATAGTATATTATGGTAAGATGATAGATCTATAAGAGGAGTGGTACTGTCCGACTGATGAGACTCATCTTCAAAGCACCGTTACTTATTGGCTATCTGTTTTCCACCAGAAGAAAATGACCAATTGGCCCAGAGGACCCACCGAGAGCAAGGGTACACTGAACACGCAAATAATCTGGCCTTGTCGAGTTGTTCTTCACCAGGTTGGTGGAGAATGCGGGCAGATTAAACTGGTGTAAGAGCAAGACAGGCAAGATTATCACCGTTTGTTTGTTCCGCCATTTTACCCCAATCAGCCACTTCCACTGACTGTTTCACAGGCGTGCACTCCTCCCCCAATAGGATGGAGGAACTATATATACTAGGAACTATAGCTCTGAGAGGTTAGTGTCCGCCAGCAGCAGTGCTTTGACTGCCTTATAGAGCATGAGAAAGTGGAGGAACAACTTTCGCCGCCATCCGAACCTGACCCAACGAGCAAGCTCATCCTGAAACTGACTGCCGACGATGATGTGAAATTTTATTTAAAAATATTCGAAGCCATTGCCACCTCTGAAGCTTGACTAAGTCCTCCTGAGAGAGGCCACCTCGAAGAACTTCGCTCTTCCACCCCAGCGAGGTGGACCTACCTTCAGAGATCCTGACTGACCAGGGAACGCCATTCATGTCCCGGCTAATGGCTGACCTCTGCCGGCTGCTGAAAGTCTTCCACCCCCTGACCGACAGCCTCGTCAAGAGGTTTAACCAAACCCTCAAACAAATGCTTCGACAGGTGGCGTCCGAGGATAAGAAAGACTGGAACCAGCTCATTCCATATGTGCTCTTCAGCATCCGGTAAGTACCCCAAGCCTCCTCTGCGTTCACCCCCTTCGAGATGCTCTTCGAACGGTTGTCGACATGGATCCTCACCTGTCTGCCGACCAGAAGACGGAGCTGAGGCACCTGGTCGGTCAGTTCCAGGATGTATTCTCGGAGACCCCTGGAAAAACCACCGCCCTGCAGAATAAAATCCTCACACCTCCTGGGATCATCATCAGGCAGCGGTCCTATCGAATCCCAGAAGCCCATCGGCAGGCTATAGAGGAGGAAATTCGGAAAATGCTGGGGGTAATCGAACCATCCCCGAGTCCAGCCTGATCGTCCTGGTCCTGAAGCCGGATGACACCCTCTGCTTCTGTAATGATTACCAGCGCCTGAACGAAGTCTCAGAATTCGACAGTTGCAGTCTGGCCTTGTTGTGTTGTTCTTCATCAGGTTCACAATATTTAAAATGTATGATGTCACACATCCTTTGCTCACTCTCATTGTACTTCCATACAAATACCCAAGATACAACTTTTTATATAATTATTTTTATGATATTATTATATTTAAATGACTAACAATTACATAATATAATGTTAAAATTGACTCCAACTATTTTGGCCAACAAGGCCAAGATAACAAAAACAAATAAATGATCTTTATTTATCCAATTTTAAATATATTTTAATAATAATTGTTATTCAAAATGTTTTATTTAATAATAGATAGTAATTCTACATCTACAGTAAATTATAATTTTGCCACGTTGTCTTTAATTCAAAGACAGGTAAACAGTTCAAGAAATAAAAATACAAAAACAATAAAAAACACCTTAATCTATACAAAGATATCCATTTAAATATGCATAAATCAATATTTATATTTGGACAATGTATTTCATCTCAGTGATAGTAATTCCATATCTGTTTTTAAAAGCTGTCCATTCACCACTCACATTGTCCTTCAAAAATCATACTAAACATTTAATTAAAATGAAAAAACGTATCAATCCAAACATATCACTTATATAATATTAATAAATATCTCTTAAAGTGTCGGCTCACTCACATTGTACTTCCAGGTACTTCTGCGCCTGAAAGTCCTTGACCGCTGGATGGTCAACAATGCAAACCACAGGAACTCCATCATCCTCTCTCGTGACGGTAAACCTCAGCCAGCTAGTCACAGTGTACATCCTGTCATACGTGGCCTCCACTTTAGATTTGCCTGTGAGACATAGAAACCAACGAGAGACATTCAATTCAAAATTAATCGCTTTCATTATCATCTCTGTCAAGAAACCACGGGTGGCTAAATGTATTGAAGGCCACAGTATACGTTACATCCTGTGAGCCGTCTAACAAAGCAGATCCCCTAACGACTCGCACATATGTGACATATGGAGGCTCGCTGTAGCTTATCGATGACATGTGTACAGTAAACAGCCCCCTGCAGCTTCACCTGAAATGTGACCATATGGGAGGAGCCATGTGGCTGAAAAACTGCCCCAAATTGCTTTCTTTGGAGTCTTGTTATGCAGCTGTCACTCACTGGCAACTGTGTGGGCTGTGATGGTGTGTTTGTGCTTTATGAAGTGAGATATAATGGCTGTAGTGGATGCCTCTGACCCGCGGCCCTCCTTCAGCAGCATCAAGTGGGCATGAAGAACACAAAAGACTCAGAGTCATTGTGCGGCTCCAGACAATAGCCTTGCAGCACCGCACAGACCTCCATCACTCAATTACTGCTCTGGCCTTGTGGAGAGAAACAGGCGTGGGTGGAAAGAGAGGAAGAAGGAGAGAAGGGGTGAGCAAGAATGCAAGAGAGAGAGGGGGACCTATTGTCCTGTTTGTGTATTTGAAAAAAAAAAAAAAAAAATCCACTTGACCATTAAAAAAAAAAACAGAATTAGATGTGGTAGTGACAGACTAAAAGAAAAGACTGAAAAGACTGTTTGATAAAAGGATTATCATTGGTGTGTCATTTACGTGACACTAGCAGAAAAAATAATGACTGTTTTCAAAAAGGTTTCCTCAAACCATTCCCTCTATCCTGCTCCAAACTAAGACCACTGATTGAGCCAATGTTACCATGTCGAGCTGGTTTTGATGGTGTTTACTGAATGCTCTTCAGGAAATCGACCTTTGAATGGCTTCCTGTATTGAAAAGGAACACTGTCTAAAAAAAATCAAGTCAATCAATCACTCATCCTAACATTGTTCCAAACCCGTATGACCTTACTTATTCTGTAGAACATAAAAGAAGATGCTTTTAAGACATTTATGTACATAAACCACTTACTTTCATTGCATGGATAAAACCAGATCTTCATTATTCTTAATATCTTGCTTAAGAAGGTTTAGATCAAAATCAGGGTGGGCAAATGATTAAAGTATTTTTATTTTTCTCTTTAATCTTGGAGTTAAAAACATCTCCTATGCACACCAAGGGTTTATTTATTTGATGAATTATTGTATAATACTATTACTATTTAAAATAACTACTTTCTACTTTCTATTTTAATATAGTGTAAAATGTAATTCATTTCTGTAATGGCAATGCTGAATTTTCAGCATTCACCGTCACACGATTCTTAAGAAATAATTCTAAATTCTGATTTGTTGTTCAAGAAACACTTTTTTGGTTGTGCGTATAGAAACCAAGATTCACATATTCAAGACTCCTACAGTAGATGAATAGAAAGTTAAAAAGAACAGTATTTATTTGAAAAAGGAATGTTTACCATCATTAATGTCTTTATTGCCACTTATGACCAATTTAATGTGCCCTTGCTGAATAAAATCATTCATTTCTTTTTAATAATTTCTTTTTTCGTTTTTGTATATTTGCATTAGCACTCTTTAAGTTACTGTATGTATGCAACAGCTGTATCATACATCACAATTGATGTGTGGTTTCTATAATTCTTTTGCCAATCATGTGCAGATTGCATCTATCTTCTGGCTGTGTCATCAATGTTATCAACAATTCACAATGCAAATTTTATGGCTCAAAAATGGCACCGCTGTGTGGAAATCAGGCCTAAATTTTTATATTTTTTGACAATTCCTTATCTTGAGCATTCATTCGTTCTGCATTCAGCATAATCAGCAGTGAATGGATATTCAGACAATCATATCTCGAATAAGTGAAGACACAGAGCTCATTGAGAGCCCAGAAGCACGTCTATATTCTCCCTCACAATGCCACAGTCACTGCTGATAAAGAGATAATCACAGGTCAATCACTGTCATTCAGACATTTCTTCATTTCAATAACATCTCCCTTTTTGAAATGCAAAGGAGCTCTGATTAGTCCCGATCTGCAGCGATACAGTGGGCTGAATATCAAAAGAGATCCTGTCTCTATTGAATTCACCATTTCTTCACACTTTTTGCTCTCTATAATTTGCCCTCCCCCTTTTTATCTCCCATTATTCAACACCTTCCGATGGAAAGTCACTCCTTGGAAGGGGGCAGTCTGGAGATCTGGGGCCAAACGAGTGTTTAGCAAACTTCCTTAAAGCCATTAAAAATTCTAAACCGTGCCATTGTGCTTCAGCTGAGCTTAGTGGGCTAATTGAAATGAGATTATATTTTTAAGCAATGACACAATGAGCGACCCCCCCGTCGTCCGACAGGATGAAATTATCAACTCATTGTTTCCCGACGTTCATTCAGCCAGTCTTATGAGACAGGTGTGTGTCAACAATGGAGCAGGATGTAAAACAGAAGTACTAAATGCAGCACAAAACACGGAGAGGCCCTGGAAGGTTGTGTATGTGTGAGAGAGAGGGAGAACGAGGCGGTACATCACGGGGGCGGTTGAGTTTACATTCCGGGGCTGTATGGGTGTAACCTTTAAATGATATTTAAAAAAGCCTGATTATCCTAGAGGTAATTAGGCTGAATGATGAGGACATTTAATTAAAAATAAATCCGAAAAGGCGCAGGGGCCAAAAGCAATTTCCAGCCAGTGAGTGCCAGCGTTGCACCGCCTGTGTCAGGAAAAGGGTCCCTCGCTTTCTTCAATCTCTTCCTCCTCCTCCATTCAAACCGTCCTGCTATACAAGTACAGAATATTCATGTCCTGCTGTCCATCTCAGTGAGGCGAACTCGTTCATCTTTAGAGCTACATTTGTCCAACTGTCCAATAATATATTGATGTTACATAAAAACAAAACACACAGTGACAAATGAACAGAACAATGCTGTGGAATAGCTGCCGAAACTCCCAGTGGAGAGAAACGGAGACCCCTGACTGAGCTTATCGCTAATTACCAAATGAAAACATCCGTCCAGGACTCCAATTTAGCCGTCTCATTTGGGGTAGCTGTTATTAGGACAGCTTATATGCAGTAATTTGTACATATGCAAATTGCCTGTGTCTAGACGGCTGCGGGTTAAAGGTACGGCCTCTTGCTCACCCACACGGACCATTAAAGAAAATGAGCCGAGCTTCTGTAAGAAGTGTTCAGGTTAGCAGATGTTGAAAAGGAGGTGGTGAGTTATGACTTTTATGAAAACTTCGAAGACATTAGAGAAGGAGTGCAAATGCTTAAGTGAATGTGTATATAAATTAAAATGCAAGACAAAATATAGATAATATATACAATTTTTAAATTTAGATTAATAAATAAATGCATGATACTGTATATTGGAATTTACCATTTAAACACTTGTGGTTAGATGATTATCTTGTGTTCAACACTGATTTGTAATTTTTTCAGGATTCTTTAAAGAAAAAAGAAACAGAAAGTTCAAAAGAACAGCATTTATGTAATTTTTTTTTTACATAATAAATATCTTTAGGCCCGGTTTCACAAACTGGGCTTAGCTTAAGATAAGATATTTAAGCAACTTTAAAAAAAATGCCTTGTAAGAAAGTATTACAGGTGTGCATCTTAACATATAACATATGTCAGAGCAAGATATAATTATTCAAGACTATATTATACAATAATTCAAGACAGCTCAAACATGCAATTTAGTCTGGGGCTAGCTTAAGCCTTGTCTGTAAAACCGGGGGTTAACGGTTTTTAAACAGTTTAACACTTGTTTAACAGGCATTTGCTGAATACTTCTTAAAATAATAAAAAAAATGAATAAAAAGAGGCTTACTGATTCCTGCCTTCACCCATGACCTGCAAAGCGTTACATAAATCTAGCAATGTTTGTTTCTAGCATTAAGTTGTTTGTCTTTTCGATAAATAAAGTCTCAGAGGACAGTGCGCTAGGGAAAACCTTGCGCTGTTGGATGCCAGGCAGAGCGAAAACAAACCTGGTAAACAGCTGGTTTGTTTGTGTGTACACAATGTGACTTGACCCACCCTGTAGCTCTTTGTCTCCTTTCATCCATCTGATGGTTGCGGCGGGTTTGCTGCCCATGGAGGTGCAGGTTATCTCTGTCTCGTTGCCCTCTCTGACGATTTCCTCGCGGGACTCTATGATTGGGTTTCCTGGTGGGACTGAGAGAGGAAAGACAAATTTTAGACACATAGACAAGGCGGTCTGTAAATCAAGCACCCCTAGTTACAGTCAGCCCACAGTGCACTGATAGCCAACACAGAGTTATGGACACATCAAAGTAAACAAAGAGGAGAGTGTAATTTATGCTTAATTTATTTATGCTCATGAATAGTGGAAAAACATCTCGCTTAACACAGAAAGAAACCAACCCGGTCTTATAAAAACATGTACCTCTGTGCACTTTTTGTACAACACTGTTTTAAAGTGCCTTACTGCATCTTTCACTGCAGTTGAAGAGAAATGTCCACTGAGTGGTGCTAAAACACAGGTTCAATACGTGAACTCTAGCACATTTTTTTATGTTGCTATAGGTATGTATTTTTGTGGTTCAGCATTGAAATATCTGTGGACTGTTGCTAAAAGTTAACGCTAAAAAATATGCCCTACACCAAATCCATCCCTAAACCCACCTGACAGTGTTAACAAATGCAAAACTGGTATAAAAACGCATGTTGATGCAACCGTGCCATTTCAACTTCCTTTTATGCAGATTTAAGCTGTTTTTTTAAACTGTAGTTACAAAGGACTCCAACCGGAGCTCCTCACCTCTTAAGTCCATCTCAACCTACTGTCTATGAAAACCTAGGGATATGAAGCTGGATATGTGTGATGCTAACGTTCAAAAGCATCACTTCTCAGATCTACCAGCATTTTGATATTGGTTTGAAGTCATAACATGATATTCTTCAAGAAAACGTGCAAAATGTATGCTTTTTTTTATTAATCGAAATTGTAAATTTGTGTGAAAAGGAATAAAAAGTGTCGGAGTTTTACTAGCGTTCATTTCTTTTGGAAACTGCAGTGATATGTACTTGTTGGTACATAATTAGTGTCTCGCAAAAAAAAAAGTGCACCAAGGTAAGTTTATGCCATGAGACCAGATAGAAATAAACATATCTACTAGACTGGAATGTATCTTCTAGAACATTCTAAACTTACCTGAATAATTGTGAATGTTTATAGGCATATTGTAAACAACATCTCTAAAGGCTTCATTTTCATTTGGGTTCTCAGTTGGATACGCAGTGACAACACTGTTTTCAATAGACATGCTCGCTTTTTTCGGTCCTTACTTCCAAGAGGGTCACTACATCTAAAACGCTTGCCTGAAAAGGTCACCTAAATCTTAGGCTTCTAGCAATCTGGCATAAATGTGTGGCATTTTTTGGACTGGATAATTCAGGTTTCTTGCTCTCCCCGAGCAGCAGGGTTCCATTCAAGCATTCTGCTTCAACTTGGGCGTCTAAAGCTATGGAGCCAGTCACTCGACGGCATTCAGCGAGCTCTCTGCAATCCCACTCCCTCAATACCCACCCGCTCTAAACTCTGCTCTCAAAAAGGGAATAATCACTTTTAAGAGCGGGTGATTTTTCCATGCAGTTAAGTCAAGACGCAGAACGCAGCAAAGCGTTCACATATACACAAAGACACTCACGCACAAACACATAAACAATAATTCTTCTGAATGGCTCCACCATGCAGCTGAGTCCTCAAAGAAAGTAGCAGGTGAAGTGTTTGTTGAGTTTTTAGAGGGCTTTCAGCAGCCCCTCCAAACAGCAGAAAAAGTGTGTGTGCTTGTGCGAACATGTGGGGTAACGGCTCCGTTCTGAAATATGAATGACTCTGCGCTCAGGATCTGGCTTGGCCACGTCTCGGGCCTTCTGTTAGGTGAAGATGAATGGCTATATCTTGATTCTACACTGCTGCAGCTTCTCATAAAAGCTGCTCCACTCTGGTGATTGATCATAAAAGGATTTCTCAGGAAACAAAGAAGCCCTGCGTGTGTGTGTCTGTGGGTGTTTGTTTATGCACCAAGTGCCTTATGGGAAATCTGACAGTCAAAACAACAGGTTCAGGTTTGACTGATCCAGAGGTTCCCAACCTTGAGGTCATGACCACATGTGGGAGGATTTTATATGTATAAATAAACGTGTTGTACAATCGAAATAAAAAGTTAGAACTACTGGCACTATTGGTAAAAAAGTAAACAAATGAATAACACATATCAAGAAAAAATTCCTCTGCTCTCCTTCAAGAACAAACTGCAGCATATTCAGTTGCCACACACTACTGGAACTTCAAATAGAAACAGGTTGTATGGTCAGATGGAGAAAAAAAAACAACTTTTTGCCAGCAAACACACAAAGGTGGGTTTGGTGCACAGCAAGATAAAAAGTGTTGTTTTTTTAATTTATTTACTTTTATTTTTTGCTTGAAGTTCTGAACAGATTGTTCATACATTGTACAGTACATGGCATCATGGATTTTATCACACCAACAGATAAAAAAAATAAAAACCTGACTGCCTCTGAATAAAACAAGTGAGCCCAGAGGGGCTTGTGTTTACAATGCGTGCTTTTGTATCAATATCTGAAAGTGCTTTAAAAGGATCAGAGCTTGTTTGGAACATTCAAAAATGTTTGTCAACACCTTTAGCTAAAACCTTGATTTCATAATGAGATTGAGATTTTGCTTTTAAATTAAAGATCAAAGATCACAGCCATATATCAGTTGTAAGTTAGACCTATATTAAAATATAAAATGTAGGCTACAACTTGACCTGGACGCAAAGGTGGAACAAAACACAGGTGTGTTGTGAGGTTATTTTTAGAGCTGAACTACTTTTAACTTGACACGATGTCAGAGTATATTATAATAAAAATGTATGAGGCCAAGGGAGACCTAAAATAACTGCATTTTACTTAAGGTCTATCTAAAGCCATAATTTAAAGCTATATATTAAACATGCAGCTTCTTTAGTGCTTAAAATATAAAATGTAGGCTAACTTGATCCTGAACCTTGATCTGAATGTTCCTCTAGTAACTTAAACTGCTTTTAGCTTTCTAGATGCATTATTGAAAGAAATACAAAAAACATACATGAGTCTGTGTGTGTATTGTATGTACATGCATGCACAAATGTTCATACTTAGCACAGTGATGTCGGCGTAGGCTTCCTGTGGGGGGTCTGTATAGAGCTGGCACACGTATCTTCCCTCGTCTGAGAGAGACACATTGGATAACGACACACGCAGCTCGTTGTCTGAGAAATTGACCAGCTGGAATCGAGCATCTTTCAGGGCTGGAGAGTCGAAAAAGAAAGAAAGCAGATGATAGAATGAAAAGTCACATTTTCACACTTCGCTTCCATTGCAGGCAACAATAGAAACATGTAGGAGATAATTAGCAGTATTTTTTTCCCATCTGAAGGCTAAATTGTGTTTCCACTGAAGCAAATAAAGGCAGCCATATGCTTCTTTAAGCTATTGCTTATTACTGACACAAGGGGAGCTTAACAAACGCGCAGGCTACAATATATTCCTCAGATTAGTTGAAAGGTGCTCCATGGGAATAACTGAATGATTGAGATCGCTTCACACTCAGGACCACGGGTGCATCTATTTCTGGCATCGACTGACCAGAGCATTGTATCACTAGGGGTTGAAACAGGCACAGTAGCCATGGGACATGCCATACTAGACCACTGTGACACCCAATTGCTTTTCATTTTAACACCTCAGAGAAAAAAAGTTCTTGCTTTAGTGGTGAGCATGTACAGTATGTGGGTGTTTCATAGACACATTCGTCTCTGCAGACTTATATATAAACCATTAAAATATACTCAATTTGGCTAACAATGTCCAGCAAGTGGATATACATGCAAATTTGATAACATTCTTTATTGAAAACTGTATTTTTGGAATAAAATGATTTGTCTTTCACAGCTACTGTAACATCTTTCCATATCTTAAAGGGATAGTTTATCTAAAAATAACAATCGTCCTATGATTTACTCATCCTCACTTCATCCTAGGTGTATAAGATTTCTTTCAGACAAATTGGAGTTATATAAAAATAAATTCTGGCTGAATGGCTGTTGCAATTTTGAAGTCCAATAAAGTTCACGAAAGAGTGGTGTCCCAGTGGATGACATAGGTGTGGCGTAAGCAATGGTGAGAATATGCTAGTCTCAAGAGAACCTAGTTTGTTTACAGCAAAGGAAAACCAGTCTCCTTTCACATCTAATTCACAAACATTAACCCTTTCAACATAAAATGTAGATGCTGAGTTACTGATAGCATCTTTGTTATGAAATACACTTTTGAGTTTGCTGTTTTAATGTACTTGCTTACATTTATATCTAGATCTGAAGCAAACTACCTGTTGTTGCTTTCAGCATGGCTGTATAAGGTCAAAATGATATTCAAACTCATATTAGTCGCGTTTTATTAGATTATCTTCTGTTTGTTTGTTGTTCCAGCAGCAACATCGCAGAAGGAGAAACCGTTCCTTAAATAGAAATTTTGTCACCATAACAAAGAAAACATTTTAAAGAGATGGTTTCACAGTGTCACGTCGCATGTAGTTAGGACACAGTGTTATGATGATTGGATGCATTTCACTTTTAATAGAACTCCAAATGTATTCATGTCAAAGAAGCAAGTTTGGCTTAAAGATGAGTAAACCAAAATGATTTTTTCCCGGTGATCTATCACGTTAAATACTTAAAAATTTAGTTTTTGACGTTTAGTTTAGGTTTATTTTTTCATCACAAGGTTACTTTTGTTGGTCGCTGAAAACCTTACTCAAGTACACAGCCATATGGAAAGTGACAAGTGTGATTTACACACGATAAAATAAAAATAATAAAAAAGTTGTAACCGGCTAAATATGTTTAAGCGAAAAAACTGGGACACCTGTATGCTTCAAATATGACAGACCCTTCCTCAGTTTAAAGGCAGATCTGAAAGCTCCACCACGATTGTGAGGATCTCACGCCAATCCCAACTCGCGTGTCTCTCTCCTAATTACGAGGAGGAATGGAATCCTTTCGGCCCAGAATAATGAGGAGTCCATTAGGGTTCGCTTTGCCGGTGTGGGAGGCTGAGCGTGAAAAGTAAATGGTGCTGAGGGTGAAATAGAGAGTGAGAGATGGGCGAAAGAGAGATGAAAGGCTACCGGCACCCCTCACCCCCATCCGCCCCCCACTCGCGGATAAATTCCAGGCCGATCGACAGACCATTTACGACACCGAGAGCACTCGCGCATGCGTTTGTTCTTGCCCGCAACAGCCGAGTTCAAAGGCGGACAAAAAAGAGAGCCATGAATAAATAAATAAAGAAAGAAATAAAAGGGGAAATAAATAAAGAAATAATCGGGCATCATTAGAGATTTTTGAGGCGATGGGATCATGAAAGCAGGCCCTGATGGCGCGGGGTGTTGATTGTTCTTGGATCCAGCTGGTTAGCCATGCTCTTTCGCTTTCATTCAAAAGGAAGAGAGAGAGAGAGAGAGTGAGCATGTGTTAACGCATGCAAGGAAAAAAAAAGAAGCTCTACAAGGGCTGCGGTCTCTCAGTGTGCTCCGCAAAAGGAAAAAGATCTTCATCGTTCTCTATTACGAAGGGCTTTCTTATACTAGTATTTCCCCACGCGAGCCCCCTCAAGCCCCCCGTCCCATCCGCAGCATGGGAGATGCACAGTCCATTTCTTTCACAGATCACTGCACACGCACATGGAAGACCCTGCTGCCAAGGCAACACATTTCTCACCTTTGATCATGATGTCAGTGCGGCGTAAGCTCAGAGCGAAAATACAAATAAATAAAACATTGCGCACATGTAGCCTTCACATCTATATTCCACTCAGCACAAGTGTGTGCGCAGTTTACACAGGTACATGCCTGAGCCTGGGAGTGGTAATAAAGCCACACGTGCCCAAAAACAACTGCACGGACCAACAGCAGCGCTATGATCTCCAGCAGCCATTGTGGTGCTTTTTGTTTTGAAACACCAAGCAGCGCGCCTTTCATGTAGCCGCTGCGTAATGTGCGACTAATTAGAGCGGCCAGCTTGAAAGCGGGAATGTGGCTGTCAAGGGGAGGGCAGGCAGAAGCTAATGATTTAATTCAATTTATTGATTGGGGAAATGTGGGGATTAAAATAAACTGATAAGGAGCAAGAAGCCAAACCGATTTATAATCTATTGTGACTGTGCGTCAGGTGGAGAGACAGCAATAATTAGAGCATTATGAAAACATGAATAAGCGCGGTGTCAGCTCTAATGGGGAAAAGAGAGGGCAAGAAACTAGGGAGACCATATCAGTGAGGCGAATAAAACCGGGGAAGCGTTGGAGGTAAAGGAAGATCACTGGCTTCCGGAGAACTGAGGGATGCCAGATTGCACTGATCATGACCTATTTCTGCCTGTAGGTATGAATAGTAAGAACAGTAGTTAATGTGTGTCAAAAGAGAAGAATATACTGTAAATGGATAAATAAAAAGCCAATTAAAAATATATATTAATTTCAAGGTATTTCCTTTTTTAAATATATTGAATTATTAATTGGAACAAAAAACAACTATACTTGCCTTGTCAAAAAAGGTCAATCGGTACTGTTGAGATCTTTTTACTTTGTATCTCTCCCAATGCATCTGAGAACTTAATTATTTAAAAAACAAAGTTTAAAAACATTTTAATTTTAATTGATTTAAGTTATTTTAACTTCCTGAACTAAACTTAAAAAAAAAAAGATAAAATGGTGCCATTTTATGTTTTTGTTTGTCATTTGTTGCCTTTATTATGACAGGACAGCGTAGAAACAAAGTGGGGGAGAGGGGGGGCGGATTGGGAAAGGTCCTTGAGCTGGGGTTTGAACTCGGAATGCTTGTAGCAATATGGCACTGTGTCTACATCTGCCATCACATTTTTAATATTCCTTCAAAAATCATCAAATGGATTTAAATTTAAAATGAAAAGCGTGCTCATCATATTACATATTTATTCAAAGCAAAACACTGCATTTTTAATTAATACATTTATAAATATATACTCAGATAACACATCTTATTACATCACTGACCCATGTTTCAGAGTGAAAATAGAGAAAAAAATAGCAGAAAAAAAATGTGCAATCGGAGAGAAGAGACCATTGACGTCATCTGAAATTGAAAGTTAGAGGTGTTTGGATAAGATGCACCGATTATTTATTCCCAATAAGACCAAGAGAAAGGTAAATAGGGTCAGATTTTCTTTTATATCAACTTTAAATGAGAAAATGCAAAGGATGCAAAAAATAATATATGGCTTCAGGACATCCAGATATAATTTACATACTCTAGTTTTTTTTTTTTTGGAAAAGTAAGCAGATGAACAAAGTCACAACCTTGGTGGAAAAAAACAAAACAGCGCTTTGTGACCCAAATAACAACAGCATGTCTGACTGTGTACATGCCCTTTGCTGCTTGCTGTAGCATTTTCGGACACAGCACCGGACACGTTGACAGCGAGAGCTCGCAGGGCCCCAGGAGGTTGTCCCACCACCGTGAGAGGGAACGTTTCTGTCGGCCAGCTACATCCAGTGCTCTGTGGGAGCGGTGGAGAATGAAGCTCAGCGTGGTTCCCGGTCCCTTCTGAGAGCATGCTGCCCAGTAAACCAGCTTCCCTGCCTGACAAAACCCTTTAAAGCTTATCACCCCCCCCAAAAAAAAGCACGGACAAATGCTTTTGCAGTCCGTGTTCCTTTTTTGTTTTTTTAAAAACCGTCTTTCATTTGCTGGGGATTTTTACAAGGCTTTAACCTGTATTATGTTCTCAGAGTTTCATTCGGGCACAAGGCGTTGGGGAACGGCGATGCTGGTCTCTGCCCATCGTTTTAAATCTTGCTACAATGAGTGCGTGTCGTAATATATGAGGACGGGCGTATATGCAACGGCCAGCATATGCCATGCAGGAACCTGAAAGGAAAGATTATGCAGCAAGGACAAAAAGACAATGTGAAATAACACTGTCACAGCTTTGTGTCCTCTTAGCATGGCACATTTCAGAGAAAATAGGAGACTTAAAATATGCGCTGCTACATAGTGCTGCTGCATAGTGCTTTCTACGAATAAAATGTCCTGGGTCTTTAAGAATATAATCTACCTTGTCTCCAAAGATGACATCCAAGACAATCAATATTAGAGAGCATTTAAGGCCCTTTCACATGACATAAAGCGTTCCCCACTGCATCAAACTCAGTGGAGTGAAGTTATGGTAAGCTAGTTGGACTGGTAAAGTTCAAACTATTGGACCTATTTGTTTGAGGCATAGAATGTCTTTCAAACTTAAGTTTGATTTCACCTCACTAGCGATGATTTAAGGCAGTGATGCCTCTAAAAAACTAGCAGCGACAAAAGTCAACTGTTAGTTGTAGCCAAAATGTTAAGTTGGAACATGCCAAAATTTTGCAAAGACTACAGACAGAGAAGCTTGTGTTGGTCATGACTTTTCTTACCTGCCACAGCGTATAGGAATGACCAAGATGATTATGTAAAACTAGAACAGCCTTTGTGTTCACTTTTGACTTTATACTTTTATCACTATTCTCCTCATGCACTGGTTAATTAAGCAGAACAGCCAGTCAGAGTATTCTTCCTCGCCAGATGCACAGCTCTTACTCAGACAATCAGTCAACTGTACGCTGGTTTGGCGTTTCAGGACCTTTAGAGCACAAAGCAACAAGAAATAACACAGCACACTTTCTTGCACCCAGTAACCTCATAAAGTGGCCTTTATCTCTATCAACAATGTCATTCACGTGGAGGTCAGAGCAGAGCATGGTTGAACGCTGAGTCTTAGACATCTGACGTACGTCCATCGGCTTGCTGTGTCAGGGTCTTTCGAGTACAAAGCAACAAAAAAATTACACATCACACGTCTTGTACCCAGTGACCTCATAAATTGCCCTTTTTTATCAGTATCTGCAATGTCATTCGTGTGGAGGTCAAAGCAGCGCACGCACTGAACGTTGCATTCAGCTCCGATGTGAGTCATGTGAAATGGCCTTTGTGGAATAAATATAATAAATAAATGTTGCTTTCTGCTCACACTAGGTGGGGGGTGTAAGAGGTGTGTAAAGAGGAGGAGGTGCTTTAGAAACTCCACAGCGGTTAACGCCTCCTGCTGAACTAGAGCTGAAGACTGCCAAAGATTCTCACACTTTCCGTTTTTATCTTCATATTTCTTTCACCTACCGAGATGCCAAGAGCTCAAAAGAGCCTTTACATTCAAACGTTGTTATCACCTTAGGAATATAAAATGTAGTTAAATTTGAATGTCTACTACTTTTTTTTTTTCGGTAACCATTTTTTAACGACCAATTCTCTTAGCACGCGTATTACTAGCATATTACTTTATAGTACTTAAAGCACATATTAATGCCTTATTCTGCATCACCATATTTTAGATCCCTTAATCCTAAACTCAACAGTGGCTTAACTACATTATTAGCTATTAATAAGCAATAGGAGATTGTTACCGCTTGTTTACATACAACAAAATTCAATAAATAGTCCATATGTATTCTACCTTTATGCTATACACTCTACACAAAATGTTCAATTCATTAAAATAAGACATTTCTGTGTTGAAAGCCTATTGCTTATTCATTTCTTTTTCAAAAACTAACAAGTAATCGTCGGTTTGCATACAATTTTTCATATATATTTTTAATCAAAAATACTAAAGTCGTGATACGAATGCTATGATAGTAATATTGAGAAATATTTTTAGAACTCTTTTCTATTGTAGTAATTTAGTCATTTATTTATGTAATGGCAAATAATTTGCAGCAATAAGTAAACACAATATTACAAATCAATTTAAAATCAAGTGCAATACAATAAAAGTAACTAACAACTAAACTGAGAAATAAAGAAAAACAGGCCTAGATTACTCTCTGAATTCCATTGGACCATCTGAAACTTGCTCTAAGCATTAAAAAATGAGATGCTGAAGAAAAACTTTCTTTGCGTATCAATGGCTGACGGCCGCCTCTATTATCTGCCCTTGCGTCTCTCTCTCTTTCTCTTGCCCACACTCGGTCTCATTTCCTTTCCTTTGCTCCTGTGCTCCTCTTCCGAATCTCATTTGTATTGTTTTCTCAGGTTTAATCCTAGAGGCTCCAGGACACATGCTGCTTCTCCTAAATGGCAGCAATCAATTTTGATTACCGGCCACGGTTACTTTGAGAAGAGCCCATCAAAGTTTTATTAAGAAGACGGGCGATAATTACAGCCTTGCACGGACCAAAAACCTGGAGTCTGAGCCTTGCTAATGATTGGAAGCTGAGAGATAAAATGACGGTTCAGAAGACCTTAATCCAAACTCTGAGAGGACCGGGCACACAATTACTTTAACCGTTACTTGATGAGGACAGTCCCTCAGGCGACTGACGGCTCTCCCGTTCACTCCCCTTGACTGGAACGCTCTTTAACCACAGTGTCGTTTATGGGGAAGGAGATGAAAATGACTCGGTCTGGCACCTCAGAGAAGCTTATCATTATTTCAGAGAAAAGCGATGAAATAAGAAGGACAGACCTTTCCTGGGACCGTTTGTGGAGACAGGCGCCATGTCCAATGACTCCACCTGATATGTGCCAGACTGGACTCAAAATGAACTCGAAAGCACTTTGGAACTACTTAAAATGCTTCCTGTTGCAACTTTGGCGCAAAGAAAATGCCATGATCAAAGTGCTTTTCTGCATATGACAAGGGACTGGCAGGTGCAATATTTCATAGAGGGGTGGGAGAGACGGAACCCTTTAGAAAGACTCTATGCACTGTGCTATAATTACACAGTGCAGCTGTAGGGAAATATCAGAGGTGGGTAAGACGGATCACATGAGAGCAAGGCAAATTGCTGAAAAAAACATGCCCTCACCAGCCAGCTGGGTCTCTCTATCGGCTGCCCTTAAAAGTGCAGTGGATTATTCTGATGCATTAACACTTCTGCTCCACTGGGGACGAGTGGCCTGGTTGTGTTTGTGTGTGCTGTGATTATGTATACTCACGTCTGACGTCTTTGAAGTAGATGGTCTGTCTGTTGGGGTTGAGGAGCTGGATGACGGAGTCGTCATTGTTTTTGACTCGACAGCTTATGGTGGCTGTCTCTCCCTCAACTACTGAGACGTTGTCCGATATGAGATTCTGGCTTTGGACTGTGGAGGGACAGAGAGAAAGAAACATCAAGTAGGAGTATGAAAGATAGACAGGTCTATCCATCCATCCAACCAGATAACTTCTGCTATCTATATACTGTCCATCTGTTCAATCAATCTTATAACTTCTATCTGTCTATCTATATATCTGTCTGTCTGTCCGTTCGTTCATTCATCCATCACTTATTTTCTAAATATCTGCCTGTCTATTCATCAATCTTGTAACTTCTACTCCCAATGTATTGTCCATATGTCCATTCATCTATCCATCATATAACATCTGTTTTAAAAAATATCTACCTGTCCATTTATCCATTATATAACTTCTGCTCTCTACATATCATCCACTTGTCCATTCATCCATCCATCCATCTTCAAATTTCTACAATCTAGCACTTATTCATCCTTTCTTGTCTGCTATTTATGTATGGCCATCTATCCATCCATCCATCCATTTATCTTCTATATTAACAAACTTTTTCAAATCAACGTTTCACTCAAATTGTAATTGAATAATATAATTAACGATAGAAAACGCACGCATTAAATTAAAAAAAAATGTAAATAGAAGCATTTTAATTAGTGGTTTCAGACATTTGTACACTAAAGCAAAACATAAAGAACCTGCATCAATTTGCTCATCTGATATGCTATAAGATAAAGGCACTGGGCGCTAGTGGAGCCGGTGGACAAAATTATTACTACTGGAAAAATGGAACCACTATCCATTTCCTTGAAGCAGAGATGCATCCCGCATCATCTAAACCCACAATCTCACACTTACATGAGTGCACAATGAAGAACAGGTGGCAAAACACAGCTAGAGTGGGTGTGAATATCCAGCAGAGTGTGAAAGTATTTTTTCCCCCCTCTCTTTCGCGCATAGTGTGTGCTTCATGAGATTGCCTGTTTTCATGTTACACATGCTTGGTCCAAATCCCCTCTGTGGATGAGATCACCATGTGATAAGAGCTGCCATAGAAATGGAAGCAACAGACCTTGACCACTTGACCCAACATGTATACCATTAAATAGGACAATTCAACCAAAAATGAAAATTGTCATCATTTACAGCATTCACTATCAAATTATAATCGAAACTTTTATGACTTTCTTTATCTCTACCACTTGATTTTTATTTATTTTTGGGTGATCTGTCCCTTTAAGAGTCAGATAATACACAGTTGAACTATATTTTTGCTCTCTGAGGACTGAAAAAAAAAAGAAATAATAATAACCCCCCACAGCAGCCTACCCTGCAGAGCTAAGAGGAAAACATGAATAGGCTAAAGCTGGAGCTAAATAAATATATTAATGTGAAATGTGACATGACTTTAAGACACTGTCAAGTGCTAATTTGCATGCCTCAGTTGCCAGGCACCTCTAAACAGCCCTGTCACTTAAAGCAGAAGGGAAGAAAGCAATCAGATCGTGTGATGGCGACAGATAAGGGGAGACAGTTTAACAAAACTGAATTCAATCAGCCTGCCAGAAGCACAAAGTCAAAACAGACCAAAACAAATAAACCTTACACAGGAGCGACTTCCTTAAGACTTGTCAAAGAGCATGTGGTGTGGATTGAGAGAACTGGATTGGAAATGCAAATAGAACGGCTGTTTATCCTAGAGAGGGGTTAGAGATGAAGGTTAAGCATGCTACAGCGGTTGTCACGGAGACTGCGCTAAATACTGGCCACTCGGTGGTCGTTCAGCTGGTGGGTGGTAATCATGTTAAGTGACAGAAGATGCATCAAAAGGGTAAACGCATACATGAGCACACACTGCAGCCATGTTTGGCAAGCTCAATGGGGGAAAAAACCAACAACAGGCTTTTAGCATGTTAGAGCTAGCCGAGGTTAGTAGCGAAGAACAGAATACTAAATTAAAATATTAACATATTCACTTGATAACCTTAAATGTGCTCTTTTACTGTATATACTACCCTACTGATTATATTTCTTGTTTTTCCACTTTGTTTATATCCAAGCCTCTCAACCCTTCACTGAAAATCCCATAACTCCAATCTTGGCTGAGCACTGCAATATTTTGAACTTAAATATTTCTCGAAAAGTCATTAAAATGTAGAGTGCATGTGATAACTCAACTTACATGTAATTAGCTAGTTCGGTGTTTACTTTGCTCAACTCTGGGGTGATGAGCTGGATGCCATTTTGTTGTGTGGGATGTGAGGGCTGATTCTAATCCTCGCTAGACCTCCCGAGACACCGCGCATCTCCTTTACTTCCAAAAAGTTTTGCGGAAACTTTGGCAACAAATCTTGGTGAGATATCATTTAACGATTCATGCGCCTACAGCAGGAAAACATGCTACAGGAACAGACACGAACCACTAGGGTGTGCCAATGAGTCAAACACAATGAGGAAAAAAGGGTAAACATGTTAATTGTCTTTTGGCATGCTCTCTGTTGAATTTACTGTACGTCTCCAAAATGTGTATTGCAGTTATTCCACAATAAGAGTAACATTTGTGTTCACAGAACTTTTTTTGTTATTTTATTTTATGAGTGTCATTTCACTTTATTCACAACGTATTTAAATATATATTTTAATAAATATTTGCAGCTTTAAATTGCTAAATGCAGATATGTTAAGTGTTTTACAAGCTTTAATTTAAATGACACATTCTACTGAAAATATATTTCATGGGATGGTAATGTTTTATTCATGACACATATTTTTCAGTGAAATGTTTACATTTAGTTTTTAATTAGATTAACATTTAGACACTTTCATCTAAATTATGACAATAGAAGCAATTATAGAGCAATAGACAATAGAGCAAAATATGTGCATGTCTCGGTTATTAACATTTTACCTTGCAAAACACCTAAAATATTTGTATTTTATTTTAAAAAATAATCATAAAATATATATTTTTTATAAACATTTAAAACATATTATTGTATTGTATCATTTTATTAAAAATATATGATATAATGCAAATTTGTTTTAGTTTTTTTTTTCTTGTACTTTAAAATAAAAATGTTTAAATCATTCTATGGAAAATATATAGTGCAACGAGTTTTTAAAATCATTTAGTTTTAAAATATGTAAATCTTCAAATTGCACTACTAAAAATGTGACTTGAAAATGCTTATTTGAATCTTTTTTTTTTTTTTTTTTACATTGTAACTCAATATACAAACTATTTATGATAGTACTGGCAAAGACTAAAGCATATGTTAATATTCTACCTAGCTATATCATCCTAGTGCTTAATCTTGTGTAGGGATCATACTGTATTAATAAAAAGATTAAACTTGTTTAGGCCCCAAATTAATATTGATTATTGACGTACAGATTGCTTTAATTAAGGTAATTGTTTGTGTCACTGGAGCTGGAACAAGTGAGCAAATGATGAATTCCTATTTAAATGAAGATTTCATTAGCCCTAATGCTCAAGCAAAGACCATCAAAAAAGAGCTCCTAAAAAAATTAGCTTTCCGTGCATGCATCAACAACAAACAAGGCATCGCAAAAATGGCAAAGAAATTTGTGTGCTGTGCATTTGCATAACTTGTTCAAACAGATCTGTGACATTATCTCTGTATTTAATTACCGACATTCAAAATAAGTAGCACAGAACATTGATCATTTTGGTCTAGATTAAAGCTGTCAGAGGACGATACTCCGCTCTCAGTGAGGCAGACAAGCCATTTATATCACTACAGGCCCAGCACCACCCCAGCGCCCCTCATACATCAACCTAGAGGATCACCCAGTGGGTGCGCGTGCTCTTGCCTCCCTGTCTAAGAGGGAACCTTGGTGTCGCTACACACTCACTAACCGGGGACCTCAGAGCCAAGTGGGGACATTTTTCGGGTCCCCTGTTGGTTATGCCTTAAATCGTGTTAAAATCAACTGAAAAGGCCTCTGGTGAGCTTTATTTATTTATTTTTTTTCACCAAGAGGGGACCTAGGTGTGTGTTTTCTTTAAGGTCATTCTCAATCTCAACATAAATGACATTTAACTGTTTACTGGTAGCACTAACAGGGTTTTTATCCCCGAAATATTTTTACAGTGTATTTTTGTTGTCAACAACTGGTATTATTGGAATTATCAACAGTGTTGTTTCAGATATGTTCAAACAGTGAAATATTAATAAATATAAAGTCATCCAACTGTGTCCTTCCTTGCTAATGGGACCTTTTTGGTCTTTGGAGGTCTTTTAACATTCCCAGATTTATAGAACCAACTGAAACTTCACTGCGATAATTAATTAATATACAATTTTGAGGTGCATGTATATATACCTGTATATATATATATATATATATATATATATATATACAGGTCCTCTTAAAAAAATTATCATATTGTGATAAAGTT
>JAUYWG010000022.1:1790422-1843162 GCA_034779775.1 Enteromius afrohamiltoni | reverse complement strand
CTAAAATATATGAAAGTCTAATGTTTATCAGTACATTACAGAAAATAATAAACTTTATCACAATATGCAAATTTTTTAAAAAGAACCTGTATCTATATATATGTATGCATGTACTTTGCTTAAACTGCATATTTAGCATTTACAGGTTCAACTAGAAATAACCATAAACACACACATATAAAATGTCAGTCAGCAAGATGGCAACAAAAAAAAACCTTAAAAGAACATTTTGTACAAACCCTGGTCCCCGTTTGGTCATTGTTGAGTGACAGTCCCCTCTTAGTAACGTGAATGTGTGTGTGTGTGTGTGTGTGTGTGTGTGACACGGAACAGGCTAATGCAGGAGTGCACTGCCGTGCTGTAAAGGTCAAAGCACTCTACTGTCCGCCTCAATAGCTCATCCTGCCTGTTGCACTTTTTTAAACAGCATGTGCGAGTGAGGAAAACCAAGGCTTTGAATTAGATCTGAATGGCAATGATTGTAAAAGAGTGAGATCCACGTACACCTGTGAGCCAGACTCAGTGAGAGGATATGTGATACCCATCACTATTCTGAGCCGCAAAGGTCAGCGTTCGTGCTCGAATATTACAGTCTGGCTAATAGAGGAGAACTCCATGGTTACGGTACTGTGTGTTCAGAGTGTTGAACTTTATAAGCAGGATTTTCATTTGTGCGAACTTCCTTTTGAATGACTGCACACAGAAAAGAAAAAATCACAAATGAGATCTCTGTAATGTCTGTTGAGATTGAATGGAGATTAAATAGAGATTTTTGTTTAATGAGATATTAGTAATATTATGTTCCCTAATGAGGTTTCAATAATGTCTTAAATTGGGCTCAGGTTTGACAATCAAGTCTGAGAAGTACAGTTAGTGTCCTAAGAAATACTAGCAGAAGCAAAAATATATATATATGTATATATTAAAGGAATAGTTACAATTATGCAATGATTGATGTACCCTCTAAGCCATTATAGGCTTATATAATTTTCTTCTTTCAGACAAATACAATTGGAGTTATATAAAAAAAATGTCCTGGCTCTTTCAAGCTTTATTATTGCAGTGAAAGATTTTGAAGCCCAAAAAAGTGCATCCTTCTATCATAAAAAGTATTCCACATGGCTTTGGGGGTAAAAAAACAACAACAACAACAAACTTCAGAATAACTCTTTTCTGATACTTTTATAGTGCTTTTAAAACTTGACAGTCACCATCCCATTTATTTTGAGTTTAAGTAAAGGAGCGGTCAGGGTATACCTAAGAAAAAAAAAGCAAACCAACGATAATGATGATAATCTTCATTTTTGGTTGAACTATGCTTCTAATCCTGACATTTTATCTGAATTAGATGTTAATGTCTCAATTAAGACTGGGTACTTTCTAATACCAGAACAAGTCCTGCATATTGGCGTGTCATTAACGCTGGTTTATTGTAGGCCCACAGGCTGTGTCTGATATCATTTGTTTGAAATCACTTTAAGCACATATGTCTTTTGATTACATCACTGTGCCCTTCCATCTGCGAAGGGAGACCTCAGACACACGTGCCAACTCCCCTTTTAAACTCAGTCACCCTTGGTAAAAAGATCAACATATGCTCTTTTGGATGATGCTGTCCCCATCAGGCCTCTTAACTAGCTAAACCAGGCTCAAATCAAGACTTAAATGCTACAGTAATGCCTAGTCTTCATTAAGGCCGCTTCCACGACAAACCTTATGAAACATGGTCAAATTAACTAAACCATTTTAGGAGAATACATCGAGCTTAACTGGAATAAGCTAAGCCTTTCTGAATGTCACTCTTTAGATGTTTTTGTCAGATTCCTGCTAAATCCTTTACAGACATAACTTGGCTTAATTCAATTAAGTTACATTTTGCTTTATTGAACGATTAACCCTTCCACAAAAAAAAACTACAAAAATAAGTTTGAGAGTGCTAATAAAGTTATCTAATAATATCAGATAAAAAAAGATATATATACACAGTATAAATATAGACCTAAACTGACACCAAAGTCATTATTATATAAAAAAAACAAATAATGCCACTCGAGTGTGAAGGTTACAGTATACTATCAACCTAAAAGCATGCACATTTAATGCCAATATTCTAGTTGTTGATGGAGTTTCCTAGCTTTGTTAGGTTTAACCAAAAAAAATATTGGCTTGTTTAACAAGCAGGGTTTGAAATGACACGTGTAAAGCAAACTTCTACCGCTGTTTCTTCAGAGCAAATAGTTCCCTCAAAGGCTCAGCAAGCCCCTCAGCCACACAAAGACCCCCTCCCACTCCCTTCATACTTCACACTCCGTTCACACAAACGTATGGATAGGTAAATTGTGATGATACTAGTGCTAATGAAGGGTAAAATGCTGGTTGGATGGGAACAGCAGAGGAATGTGGCGTGTGGGAAGGGATGGATGGCAGCCTGATGATTAATGCGTCAGAGAGCCGACAGGGGCCGGGCGCAGCACCAGAGGCCTTGCCACCCCTGCTCGCTCATTTGGAAATCTCTCTCAGCAGAGGGAGAAGAAGAAAGGACTTCTGCCGCTGTGACTGAGTCTCAACGGCAATGGATAAACAAATACCCCTTTTCCAGCAAAATGCTGCTGGTGGAAAGTCTTTCAGAGACGATTACATAACTGACTGCTGGAACATAAGCTGTCCTCAAAAAAACAGAGCGCATTATTTTTTATCATTTAAAGTAACTTTAGTGTCTTTATCTGACAAGCCAGTTTTGATGCAACTTTAAAAAGGCAAAACGAAACTATTTTATCTTTCGATATTTCCTTAAATATCACAAACATGAAAACACTTATGCATGCTTTTTTGTGTGTGAATATATATATACAGTTATTATGCTATATTATACAAGTCAGTTATTTATATCTTCTATCTAGAAAGAAATATCATTTTACATTTCCAAACGTTCATTTTGCTATTAACTGTAATCCAGTGAGATTTTCGACAGCCAGTGTTCCTCAGAGAATTAATAAAGAGTTTTTACTGTATTTGTGATCAAATGCACGCTTGGTGAGCAAGACAGACTTTCAAAAATAGAGAATAAAAAATCTTACTGAACCAATTTTTGTAGCGTACTTAAAAAAAGGAGAAAAAATATAGTTTAAAAATTGTTTATAATGAGAGTGATCTGGTTTTGTGCAATCTAGTTCTATGTCAGTCTCTCCAGATTAAGATGTTGCTTGAAAACTTTACTCGAAATATTGGATATATAAATAGTGGATATTATTCCACCCTGTTTGTGGAAAAAGGCCACAAGAAGACCGCATAAACAAAAGGCCAGAGAGGAAAGAAAGAAAGAAAAAACAAAAGAAAGAAGATAAGACAAACACAGCAGAAGAGCAGAGACCTGCCTTGCCCTCTCTCTCTCTCTCTTCCTTTCTCAGCATTCCTCCTCTCAGCACGACGGTGCACCGCAAGGACCTCTAGCACCTGTCCCTCACTCTGAAATCAGTGAGCTGTGCCGGGAGTCACACGGCCTCTCTTCCCCATCCATCTAAATACGACATCCTAGAGCCGAGATTGTGCGGGCAGTTCGGTGTGTATTTTGCATTGTCTCCGAGCGGGCGTCCTGATCTAGGCAACGTCTGTGCACACAAGGATAAGAATCCCTGTGCAGGCGGCAGGAGATTAACTGCCCTCTGCCTCTCACATCTTCCACTATCGATCGCCACAGAAAAAAAAAAAAAATCCTCACATGCATTCACTAAGATGACATCACAGTCAAAGAGGCAGAACAAGGAGTCCTTGTGGCAGAGCCATGTCCTTGAGGTCAGAGGCAGTGCAGAGACCGAGAGAAAGAGAGCTTTGCTTTCCTCTAGCAGCTGATATTGAAGTCAAATAAATTCACAAATGAACAATTGTCATGCTAGTTCATGCTATTTAGCTTGGAGGATCTCTACTAGCATAGCCACAAAAGATAACTTAATTAATATTTGATATAATTTAATCACTTTCTCTTCCGGGAAACACACTAAAAGTATTGATGACTCATCCTGCACTGCACAGACTGCTGGCCAATCAAATGCTCTAGATAAAAACTACTCTTAAATTATAAACACCCGAAACTGACTATATAGTAGCAAACATTGCTCATGGCTCATGGCTTTTTTTTTTCTTTTCTGGTGCGCATTAAGTATTGTCACAACTTCATAAAATAAAGGTTGAACCACTAATGGACTGTTTTTGCAAACTAACTTTAACTTCTATGGTACTGATATTGTGCATTTCTTAAAATGGAACAAAAAGTTTCAAGGTAAGATGAAAAAAAAAAAAAGAGACATCTCTGTTCCATTATGGCCATGTTTTTGCCTTGTGCTAATCTTCTGGATCACTATACAGTAATTTCACAAGAGCCAGCTAACACAATAATAGGAGCATCATGATAACTGCCTTTACCGGCCTTGTGCAATTTAATTATTAGCATTTTATTTATTTGTATTGGAAATTTTTTGTTCAAATAAATGGGTTTTGAGTTTCAAGGTAAGATGAAAAAAAAAAAAGGAGAGACATCACTGTTCCATTATGGCCGTGTTTTTGTGTTGCCTTGTGCTAATATGTTTAGCTAGCACTGATCTTCTGGATCACTTTACAGTAATTTCACAAGAGCCAGCTAACACAATAATAGGAGCATCATCAGCACGGCCCCTTTTCAGTATTAATGGCGAGTGTATGTCTTTGGCAAGACAGCGTTCTGTTTACAAGCAGAGTTGGAGGAGAAAGAGGGCGAGAGTGAGAGACAAAGAGAGAGAGCGAGAGAGAGAGAGAGAGAGAGATAGAATGCGGTATAAACCAAGCAGAAGGCCATGAAGGACTGGGGTCCTTAACAAGGACTGGGATTCATCCAATCCCTCTTGGGAGTGTCTTCTTCAGCTCACTTCTAATTTATACCCATACAAATAACTTGGCTTCGATTAATAACTGAAACGCAAGACAAAAAAAATACAGTGCCTTTGCCAAGTGCAGCGTGTGTGTGTCTGAAAGAGACAGCATTTCTCCTGTGCCTCAGCATGTTTGGGCTGATAGACTGTGGAGGAGAAGGACATTAATCGTAAAGGCCCGCTGGAGTGTGGGCTAAAGTTGCTGGCCGTAATACTGTCTGTCTGAATCATCGCCCCCCTTCAGGTCTGGACCGGGGCGGGTGTCTAGTTTTCCCTTCTAATGTGGCCTGACACTCAGAAAGAAGCATCATTCCTCCCTCTGTGCTGATGAGAGTCCATTAGGACAGGGACGATTTAGTAGGGGATAAATAAGGGTGTCTGTGAATGTCTTTTATGGCTTTAGATTAAGAAAGCTCCAATATAGAAACTCTTGCTAACACAATAGCCCATAATTATTTTTTATTTATTTTTAATCCTAAGGGTGATGTTATAAATCAACAGTGGCCATGCTATAGTTCCAATTAAAATTATCCATGCTGAAAAGAGGCAGCATAATTAAAAAAAATAAATAAAATAACCCCTGATAACTGCCTTTACTGGCCTTGTGCAATTTAATTATTATCATTTTATTTATTTGTATTGCAGAATTTTGTTCAAATAAATGGGTGTTACACAGAACAGAGTCCTGCAAACCTACCAACGAATAGCTGGCACAGATACATAGCATGAATTAGGGTTGGGTCTTTAATGCAATGCACCAATCAGAGATTTTAACCTCACCTGATGAGAAAGGGAGAAAGTGGACATGGAATTTTAGAGTTCGTTCTAATTTGACCCACAAGCTTTGGTAACACTATTTTAAGGTGTCCTTATTGCAAGTTACACATACTTACTAATATAACAACAATTAATTATGCATAATTACATGCAAATACCCCTAATCCCAACCATATAGTAAGTACATGTAGTTAATTAATATTACTCAGTACTTCTACACTATAACGCTGGAGTTAAAACGAACAGATTTTTATTTGTGTATTATTTCTATACTTCTACTCAAATTCGTTTTAAACATATACACAATTAAATAGTGGCTGTCATAAAACCATGATAGGTTTATTCAAGCATAAATTACACACTGAAGAACAGTAACATGGTAATGAAACACTGATTAAGTGATTACATACCAAAGGATTTGGTTTTCTGTTATTTATATTCTCTCTTTTAACATACCTTCGGATGTTTTTTTTTGTGCTGAAAATTATACTACACCAGAGATGATAAGTTCAAGTGCACTTAAACTGAGGCGTTACAGAGGCCTGTCACTTCAAAACAACACTTAGTGTTTGAATACTGTAATAAAATGGTAGGAATTTTAAATCGGAGACTTTGTTTCATACCAATAAAAAGTTAAAAAATCCCTTTAATGGATGGGAGGTGCGCTACAGTGATCTGTTCATGGGTTGAAAACATTAGCAACGATATGATTTCATTAAAAGAAGTTTGTTTTACCAAGTCCTAGTATACATAATCAAAATATTTTCAGCTTAAATAAACTAGATTCAACATTTAATTAAACCTATATGTGTATGTGATGCAAAACACATTGTTCTTTATTCTTCATTGTAGTTTTATTCAAGCAATGAGACATTCATCAGTGAATTACATCTATTTCAAACCTCCAATCGACACAAATGAAATGGTTAGAAGTACAAGCAAGTACTTATGAAAGGAAAGGAATTCAGCCTTGTTGCAATGGATGAAATAGACTTTGCAGACATGATTCCACTTTGTCCCTAAGAGCATTTATGGTGCTTTTGTGTGCCTCTCTAAACTAAACATGACATTAGGACATTAGGAATGTAATGTACTTTATACAGTATAAAAGAAATATGGAAAATATTATGGTATTTTGAACCCTTGCTTGTCTTCAATGAGCCTTAGCAAAAAAAATGGCAAGAAATAAAATGAGGAAGACCTGAGAGGCGCTGGCAAGACATTGATAGAGTGAAGAGTTTGAGTACGGTTTACTAAATGACTTATTTTACCGCCCTCCTTCAAAACACATTCCCCACATTTGAAGAGGAAATGATTGCATATCTGGAGTAAATGTGCTCTGTGAAAATGGAGAAATTCAACTGGATGAGACACCGGAGAGAATGAGGTGTAATTTCTGTCCTGAAAGGTGAGAGACAGATGATGTTAGAATGGACGAGGAAGATGGAGTGCTGCAGAGATACAGCACCTGTACCGGTGGAGGTTGAGAGAGCAGTCAGTGAGTCAGAGGCAGAAGAAAGGCGAGATGGTTTCGCTTATGACCAGCATTGCTAGCTGTAAAGTACAAGCTATTTGGAAAATTGGAATGGGAATGAAGAAGGAGGAGAAGAAAAAAAAACCCACACAAACACAAGAGGTAAAAAGGAAGCCATACCTGGGAACTGAGCAGCTCCTGTGTGAAAGGGGGAGAGGAAAAGAGAACATAATTAGGAGGAAGCCATTCACCAACAGACGACCCTCAAAGTGTCATGCAGTCAGAGGAAAGAAAAACAGCATTTGAAAAAGCTAAGTATTATATCATGTTGCAAAATCAGAGTCAAACAGGTAAAAATAGGTCAATTAAAATGTTCTATAAAACAATATACAGCAGTTTGTTTTGGTCCTCAAATCGGATGGGTCAATCACGCGATCACTGCCACAGGAATCACTTCACCCTTTGTTTTACACTGCTTGCAGCAATTCTCACAGACAATGTCATGGCATCTACTACTTAGAGAGGTTTTTTATGCGAGAATGTAATTTTTTAGATTTCATATACGTGGTTTGTCTCTATTTAAAAATGACTTTTCAGAGATGTGAATGTGCCGAGAGCAGCCTCACCTCTGCCAGTTCTTTGGGAATTTGCCACTGACTCTGATGTCTCTACAGTGGTTAAACATGAGCTATAAATCTAATAGGCCATTTTTGGTCTCATTGATCTATTATTTGTTCCAGAGCAAACAGTTTTGGCTGAGGGCATAGTCATATGCATAGCTTTAGATTTTCTATAACTTTGATGCTGTGTATCAAAGCTCTGCCACTGGACTTGACTCAATTGTTTAGCAACTGTTTTTTTTCATATACATATATACATAAGCTGAAGGATAACTGCTTTTTTCAGATGCAGTTAATAAAACTCACTCAGTCCATGTCATATAATTCTAAAATAAAAAAAAAATTAAAAAAAAGGGAATACAATAAAATATGTTATTGTAGTTGTTATTATTGAACAGCTATTAAAACAGCAAAATCCTCATGAATTTAAAAAGAAGGGAAAAAAATGAAGGAAGAAATTCATCATCAGGTCACACAAACTAATTCAATGCTTTCTCTCGATGTGACACGCTGTGAAACTTCCTTAATTGCAACATGTCAACAGCACCTGGTCTTGAGCTCATCTATCTGCTGCTAAGGCCCTGAATCAGTAGCTTAGTTAATGCACCGCCTCTAGTACCCGCATAACAGTTTTAAAAAGCACTTAGAGCCAGCATGGCTTTATGAAACTGTGCAATGAGTCAGAGTCTGATTAGAAAAACAATCTTCTTATTAGCATTTTCACCAAATTTTCATCTTAGCTAATGTGCTAATTAGCATTCCTCTTCTGGGACCCAACGCAAAGCCATTGAAGATGGATATTTGTGCCTCAGCTTTGCTCAGAGCGTCTGCATGTCAATTGAATTTAAACAACATTAGAGAAAGTACACAGAAATCCATGCAAATATCCATGGGTGACCATGGCATAAATCATCGTTCAGTACCAAATAAAACTCTTCAAACCCAGCCGCTTGCAACAAGACCCTTGAGGCAAGATCTAAATATACCTCACAAAGCTTCGCATGGCCCTATAAAACAGCCAGGATTCCTTCATCGATGCAATGTTGGTTATGGTTGGAAACTAGCCTGGTCTAAGCTGCAGGTCTTTTTTTAGAGATCGGCAGAGACTACAGTGTTCCTTCTTTAGGATTTGTCGCATGATTTGGTTGAGAGTCACAGGGAACCGGGGCCACCCTCGAATTTAGACCCCTGGAGCACAGGCAACACGAACTGGGTTATCCATGTTAAGTAAATGTGAGCCGTCAGAATAACTCTGCATTGGCTTTTCAGCCCTAGGCTTTGCTGGGGCCCTGACCGGAGAGCTAAGGGACCGCCCAGTCCGTGTCACACTCTCCCCTTCTCTTCAGGTGAGGTTAGTATCTCTGACCAGTGCAATGCATTAAACATGAGTTCTCCCACTTGAGAGATGCTCCCTACTCCAAAATGATAGGGACATTAACTTTGGGGTCAGCATGCATGAGCTGCATTAATGAACCCTTGTGTCTCGCTTTAGCTGCGCACCAACACCAAGAGCACTTCACATAGTCAAAAGCTTGAAAGCAAGGAATGTTTTAAAAAATATGCTCTCATAATTGGGAATATATTGAATGTACAGAAAGACAAAGATTCATATGGACTTGAATTCAATTCCATTCAAGTTCCTACATTATATTTAAAAGAGGCTTATCAGTGGCGACTGTTAAGATGATGTCTGTATTATAAGGCTAGTTAATGACATGCAATCAAATAGACATTATTTGATATATAATCATACAGTGAACACTTTTACCAGCAATGATTATATGTTGCCCTCAATAAATTCCTATTTTGTTGCTTACTAACAGTTAGTAAGGTAGTTGTTAAGTATTGGTTATGGTTAGGGATGTAGAAAAGGTTCTGTAGAATAAGGCATTAATATGTGCTTACTACTAATAAACGGCTAATATTATAGTAATGTACAGTACATTCTAATAAGCAATTAGTTAAGAGACCCTTAAATTAAGTGATACCGAAATATTACATTATATTATATTTATTTATTTTTACACTTATACAAAGCAACTGATAAGCAAGAAATATAACTTTTTTTTTTTTTTTTAATTCTTGATAAATGCATTGTAGTGCACTAATAATAATAATAATAATAATAATAGTAATAATAAAAGCAGTGCTATAAAACAATAATGTATTATTTTCATATATGCATATCCAGCAAATTTTAAAAAAAAAAACTAATTAATCACAAATTTTTAAAAACTATTTAAAAAAATGACTCCCCTGTGTTAACGCTATAATTTTGACAGCGCTATATATGACTTTACACTACGGCTTAATCTTGGCCAGCTGCCTCACACGTTTGCACAACATCATCATCCTCATCAAAACCTTGAAACCTGCTGTTCATGAGGTATTAAATTAAACATGATAAGTGGACCCATTAAAGCCCAATTACCAGTAATCTGCAAATGTGAACACGAGAAAAGCTTTTTCCAGCTAAAAATGTCACTGGACAAAATCTGTCGGATTCATGGACTTCAAAGTCAGTGACAAAGCGCAAGTGTTTCTAAGGATCAAGTCTTTGTCCTATCAGGCTGCTTTAGTCAGAGAGGATTGAAGCGTGTGTGTACCTGAGCCATAATAGGGAGGGATTTATTGTCTGTCTGCCGGGTGGTGATTAGACACCGCTGCTGCCACTCTGATAAGCCTCGCTGATGGGAATAGACACTCCAGTGTCCTAAAACCACCTTGGAGGAGGCCAGAGAGAGAGGTCACATCTGGCGGATCCCACCAGCCGCCTCTGACTTTGAAGTGACTTTTGAGATTTTCTTAAACTTTGGGGACACTTACCACTTCTTCTTCAGATTGAGGCTCATAGATAAATGATCTATATATATATATATATATATATATATATATATAAAACTCCAATATTTTAGAATTCGTGATCCAGCAGGTCTGCTTTCACAGATTAATTTCCTTCTGCTTTGGGGAATCCAGCAATGCTTTCTGACATTACACAGAACATTCATGAGAAGATTCAATGTGGGCAGCCAGAAATGCATGCCAGATAACCTGCCATGAACAGTTTGATATTTTCAAAAATTCTTTAAAAACTACCCTGCTGAATTTCCATGCTGGTCAGCTCTGCCACAGTGCAACTAAAGGATGTGCAAAACTATGTTTTCAAACTTGACATCTAAAACACAGCACACTTATAATTAAAAATATATAAAGAGTTTATTTGCTTAAAAGAGTTTATTTATAACTTCATTATGTTATGATGTTTTATTGTGTTAATTAGCTTCTTAGGAAATTAGTTTATTTTTTCAGTAATTTTTTAACCTAGTCAAAATAACATAAAAGTAGCTTTAAGCTTTTTTTGCAAATGAAATGTTCATATGTATTTATATTTTATTTAATAATAATTAAAAAACCCTAAAATAACATGTATACAAGTAATTAGTATACAGTAATAATATTAGTTACAGTAATTGCTGCCGTTTTGTATGGGGTGATATTTTTAAGAAATAAATGTTATTTTTATTTTAGGTAATTATATTTATTAATTTATATTTTAATATTAAAATTAAAACAAAAACTTATTCTAAAAATATCCTAATATTAATATTTTAATATTAAAATTCAAAATTATTAAATAAATTGACAACAACAACAACAACAACAATAATAATAATAATAAAAGTAATTAGTAGCAGCACTACATTTTAAAAAAATGTAATTGTTTATTTGTTTCGTGTTATTAATTTAAAAATATATATATTATTAGGGCTGTCAAAAATAACGCGTTAACGACTTAATTATTTTTTGTCGTTAATTAACTTTTTTAATGCATTTCACGCATGAGCAGTGTGACGAATTATTTGTCTGGAAAGTGAGACAATTTCCTCGGAGTAACTGCACTTTGCATCAGTGACACGTGGGAACTGAAGACTTTTAAGCTGACTATATTAAAAACTGAGGAGCGTCATTTTGCGGAGTCTTGTAAAGAACAGTTTCTGTCTGTTGCATGTAAGTGGGGGCAAAACGACAACCACTGGAACTGACAGTGCACGCAACATGGTTGCCGCAATTCGTCTTACAAGTGTCACAGTGAGTCTTGCTGACAGCGGCTTTGTGAATGCTTTGGTAAAGTCAGCGCGTAGCAGAAGCAGCAGTGCCATGCCCGATAGAGTCTATTTTGTCTTGGATCTCAAAGCATAACCTATATAATCTAGCATCTGCATGCAAGCTTGTCTGTAGCTAACTGTAGTGTTACTGCAGTGCAAGCCGTGGCTCAGCTGCGCTTGACAAACACTGCCAGTGTGATGAAAGCACAATCGGCGCACACTGCTTCTGCTCTGCATACCCGCTGCTTACGCGTGCAGTGTGAAACCGATGTAAAGGTAAAAGATTGCTTTCATTGCAAAGACAAATATTAGGGTATGTTTCAGCTTGATTTAAACCACCATTATTTGGCTGTGTTAATAAACAGACATATTATGAAAATTATGCATCTGTGTCCTGTTATTTATCTTTTGGTATGCATTTCAGGGGGAAAAAATGTGTTGGTGTTGTTGCAAATAGTGATTAATCAATTTGATCAAATATTTTAATAATTTGACAGCCCTAATTTTTAAACAACAAAACCAACAAAAAAACTAGTTATAAATAAAATGAATATACCGTTTTAGTGGCAGTTCTTTTATATATTAAATACAACACAAACAAATAAATATTAGTTTACATTATAATATATGTCAATACTATGCAATATTTCAATGCACCTTTCTAAAGAAACTTGTTGAGATGGTGTATAAGATTGGATGTTTGCCAACTAATGGATAGTAAATCAGGAGTTCAGGAGTTGATATGTCGTCAGGCCCTGAATGTTTAGGCATTCAGAGCACTGATGGAGTACTGTGAGCAGATGTACATATCCACAAACATGCAGCTTCCAGCCTGACCTGCTGAGCCTTCATGTAATTAAAAGGTTAGGAGAGCAGAGTCATATTTTCATCTCAAAAGGGATTTGATGGAAAGGGCAGGGTTGTGTGGCCTAGCACGATCCACACAACACACAGATTGACCTTCACATCCATGCCTTTCTGAACAGCATGCCAAAGAGACCAATTGAACACCTCTACTCAACACACCAGGAGGCCACAAGGATTGTGATGCTATCTCTCTTTAACAGACAATCAGAATCTGATTAGAAATCCTTGAAAAGAGGTGACATTTACATTTGTCACACTTTTGGCAAAGCTCAAACTAAAGGCAAGTCAAAAAGATAGAATAGAAAAGAAGGAGGAGGACAATGATAAGACCTGAATACCAACAATGCCGCTATTAGATGTTCAAAAGCGGATCTGAATGTTACAGGCAGTCGGTGAAAATAGCTTCAGACGAAAGTCATCAGGAGTTCGGGGACAGAACGGGGGCGAGACAGAGAACTGATACAGCAAAGGGACAGTTGGGGTGGACACAGATGAGACCTAGACACCAGAAAGGGAATGCTACCATTAATTTTGAATGAGAGGCACAGATCTCAAGTAATTGCTCTCTGATAGCACACCCAGCAACTCTTCAATCTCAGGGCATATCTCTGTGGGATCACCCGAGGTAAAGTGACCCCTTATAACTTAGAAGTCACTCCATTTACGAAGGACCCAATGAAATCACAACAAGAACCTTTGAGGTCATCTATATGCTAGTGTACTCAAACAGCCTTTCTCCTTCAGGAAAACAGACCAAAAGTATTGACGACTCAGGATGCATGGCACAAATATTCACCCAACCGAATGCTTCCTGGAATGAACAAACGTGTAGTAACTAAAGCATATTGGCAATTTCTTTCAAAGAGAGACAAGCTGTTTCAAACGTCCTGTTCTGATAAAAAAACGTGTCAAAAAAGCTGCCCACAAGGATGTATGACAGCAGAAATCAAACTACTGCGAATATGAATGGACTCTTCCGAAACTAATTATCTAATGAGAATCAAGCAAAAGCAGTGAGCAGTGTTACTTCCTGCTGTTCGCAAATCGCCAAATTTTTGATGGGAATGTCACTCACGTAATTCAAAAAAGGCCCTTCAACCAAAACAAAAAACAAATAAATAATTAAATGATAAAAAGCGCCATTTCGTACAAAATCAGAACTGCACTCTGAATGCCTGACCCGCTAGAGGCCGTGGAAAACATTTTTAGCCGTTATTAGTGAAAGGAAAGGTCGGTGTTCTGGAAAGAAAAGGTTATAATCACAACACACACTAAAATGAAAAACAAACATTTTAAATGTTGGCTTCTCCAAAAAACAGACAAGGACAAGGTCATTTTTGGGTTTCTGTAGCCTGCACTCGAGAAATAAGAAACACATTTTGGGGGTTGCCACAGTGTGATAGATATTTGCTGCTAACATGATTTCTGGATGTAAGAGAAATATGATTTTTAAAGGTTTCCAGGTCTCTAAAAATGAACTCTAACTTTGCCACATACTCAAAATGTAGTGCTTTCTTGTATAGGACTGGACGCCTTCTCCAATGTGAGCAAGAGAAGTAGCCTGACTGCACTTACATTATACACTGTGTAACCTGTATACAGTTACACTTCACCTAAAAATAGTCAGTCCAAAGAGAAACACATCACTTTATGTGTAATTGTAGGCACGTGTCTTGAGTTTTAACCAGTAAGATTCCACTGTGGGCGGAGCTACCTATAAACTAATTACACGACTGACTAAATGTCCTGTTGCTTGTCATAGCTGGTTACATGACATGGTATTAAAGGGTTGAGATCAAAAGATGGGAACTGTTGGTGAAAGGATGGATGGCGGATACAGAGATTAACACAGATAAAACATTCTCACGATATTCTGACGCTGTAGTGACTATGCTTGGTTGCTGAGAGACTACACATTGAATTCAGTCTCGCTTATTCCGCGGTTGCCTTTGTTGGTTTCTCCCCCTCGCTCTCAGGTCTAGCTTTTTACTTAATTAAATCAGCCGAGCCCTCATATCAGATATTCTTTAACGGAATACTAAAGCATATCCATTCCCTAATGCCATTATAGCGAGCGGAGGGCAGGCAGATGCTTTAATCCCCTGGATCAGCCTACACAAAAGAGAGAGAGGCCGCCAGTCTGCCATTAGCCACATATTTGCTCCTGGGCTGGGAACACTAACCTGAAGCATGAATTCTGTGCCTCTGACAGATATGACAGGCTCTCCCTGGGATGCTCACCAGATGAAAAACTCTTTTTCAGTAGTTGCAGAGAAATGACTGATGTTTTGACATGGCACAGTGGTGCCCCCATTTGCCATGTTCTTTTCTTCTCCATACCGCATTGGTTGCGGCTAAAGGTGGCCAAAGTTGTCAGAGTAAACTAAACAAATCATAGATACCCGTCATGAAAAGAGAAGGACTTTAGGTGCTATGAAATGAAAGAAACTGACATTTATTTAAAATAGTGGAATTAAAAAAAAAGGATCAAACTATGCATAATAAATAAATGATAACTTCTGATCAACTACCTATCCAACTAACTAACTAAAGGAAATTACTAAGTGTGTATTTGTCCGTATTACTTTATATTTGTAACTTCTAATAACCTCACTAAGGTAAAGAAAAGTGTGTTATAAGGGAAACACTTCTTTAGTGTAGTAGCCGTTGTTCTTACATAAAACGAAATATACTTACCATGTAACTACGTTATGGAACAGTTTATGTAGATGTAATACGCTGCTACTGTACTGTAACACATTTGTTACACAGCTACTCATGTAACCAAAAGATTGTCACATACATGTGGTAGACTTCATACAATGTAAGCATAAATTCAATTACACAGACATAAGCTACTTAGACTAAGAAAGTATATCAAGATTGTATTTAAGTATACTTGATGTGGACCCATACTGTACACCTTATCTAGCTGCACCTTCGTTTGATTTAAACCATTAGCACACATCTTAAACACATGTAATACCTTTTTAATTGCATTACATTTACAGAATACTACACATAAGCTACTTAAAATAAACTGTATCAAGATTTTACTTAAGTGTAAGTACGGAAGAATGCGTAACAGACTCAATGTGTTACATATGTGTAACAGTAGCTGCCTATTACATCTACATAATTACAAACTGTAATTACAGGATGTTCCATAACTTAGAAAAGTACATTTTTATTTCATATAAGAACAATGGCTACTACTAAGTACCTACTTCTTATTATGACACCTTAAAATAAACTTTTTAATAAACTAACTAGCTAACAAACAAACAAACTAACTACTGAGAGTATGGGTACGGCTATTGACATAAAACTGCCCATATTACTGTGGTGGGGCTTTAGAACTTTTGATAAACTAGCTAACTATAGAGATTACGAAAATTGAGTTACAAGGTTTATATAGTCAAAATGGTCCACATTACAATAGTGGGACTTTAGACCTTCTGCTAAACTATCTATGAAGATCATTAGTGTGTTTTAAGGGGCCTATACTATTGGTGTTGGACTTTTCAACTCAAGTAAGCTAACTAGCTAAGTAACAAACTAGTGAGAGTTAGTTTAACTTCCAAGCAAACTAGCTGACTAACATGGAGATTATGTTTCATGGTATTTTGGCACAATTGTCCATATTAATGTGGTGGAACTTTATAACTTTTGATAAACAAACTAGCTAACTAACAAACTCTAGAGGTGATGAAAAATTGTTGTAAGGTCTATTGAGCCAAAAGTGCCCTTAGTATAAGGTATTGTGAAGTAGTTGCCACTACTGTGTTCTATTTTGTGTGTGTCACTGTCTGTAGAGAACACACTAACTTTCAGAAAGCTGTAGTGGGGAAGACAAAAGTATGCACATGGGTAGATGCCCTAGAAAGCACAAGTGTATTCCGCTCTCACGGCCCATCTATGCGTTCAGGCGCTTGGTTATATGGAAAACCCTACTGAGCCTCAGGCCCATTTACTCTCGACAACCCCGGCATAATCCGCTCATTTGCGGGGTCATACCAAATCATTATACAGTAGGGTTCCATTCCTCCAACATAAATACATGACCCAAGAGAACTGCTCAGCCCACTCTTCACTGTCTCTCTTCCTCAATCACTGGCTTTCCTAGCTCTCTCCCACTTTTTATATGAGTCTAGAAAAGCGTGTAATTAAATCTGCAGAGATTGCATGAGCAAGAACAAGCGATGCAGTCAGGCAGAATATGTGCATTCCTGTACAGTGGCATAAACAGAGGCATGATGAAAGACGGAAAGTAAGTTTGCTCTGTATCTGACAAGGCAAAAGACACATTCTCGCAGCTCCAAAGCACACACGGAAGGGTTTTTCCCACTGCGCCACGTCAAAGGCCGGGTACACTCATTTTCTGCAGCAAGGGCATTTTTTTACACATTCCCATACTGCGTTTCTACTTATCTCAAGTCCTTAAATCCCCTGTAGAAAAGTGTAGTGTGCCAAAAGTGATAAAGCACTTGTACATATTCCATAGTCTATGTCGTAAGACGCACAAGGGGGGAATGAGCCGTGAACGAAGCGACTTGCTTCAGTGATTTGTAAACAAAGCAAGTATATGTTCATCGGTTTAATTGAAAAACAAAAAAAGATCATTAGGAAGGTTGCGCAGACATCTATTTCATCCCGGGAGTCAGTGATGCAGATGGGACGGCAGTGTGCTCTGCCTCTAAAAATCGCCTTAGGATGCTGTAGCACTTATATAAGTAGCTCAGAGCTCTGCAGGGAGAGCGTACAGAGCATCGAAGAACGCAAAGGCACCAAAGGCTGACAACGCATTGTTTTTGGAGACCCATAAATAATTAACAACAATGCAAGCTATTTCCATAAAAATGGAGGATGCTGTGAATGCAGATCCTCTCCAGCCTTTGGCACTACCTCAAACAAACCGTTGTTTTCGATATCACGGCACCTGTGATGACATATAGAACGTTCCCTTCACTTTGATGCCTGTGGAGAAATGACAAAAATGTCCTCTGAATAAACTCCAGTGTGCATCTGTTACATTTCTATTCCTAAAACTGTCTGATGGGACGACACAAAATCCCTCCCTGAGGCTTTGAGCTATATTTTTCCTCATTCAGAGAAGGGTGAGAGAGAGAGAGAGAGGTAGATTGTGTATTCTGGCTGGAAAAGGGGCAGCTGCTCCTTCAGGAGCCATCATTCATCATCCTCTCAGATGGTCTTCATCTCCTCCTGCTGCATTCGAGGCTAAAACACATTTACCTAAAAGGATTTCTGCAAGCTAAGGTGCTCAAGCCCAACTTCGTAGGGATAGAAACTTAACAGCATGCATTCGGATACTTGACCCAAACCTTCCGCATGATGAGATGAACTGCTGACGCAGTATTGCTGTCAAATGCATTTAGAGTGGGTGCCCGAAACAACGGAAATTAATTGTCAGCTGTTGTTTTAAACCGCCCCAAGTTTTCAATTAATCTACTGACATTTAGCTACAAAAGAACTGATTAAGGAGAAAAGGTTACATTGGAGCTGAAGCTTTCCGATGGAATCGAGCTGGAATCACGTGATGGCTTTGTTATTTAGATGGAAATGTGACTTTGAATGAAAAACAAATATATTGCTCTTGAGACCCAACCAGTCATGTGAACAAATAGTCCCACTGTTATGCATGCCATCGTTCCACGCACAGGGCTGATTGTGCTTGCTTGCTGGATTCATGTGAAGTGCTGCTTCATTGCTATTATACAGGCAGGATTCTTCAACAATATTGTGCTCCCAGCCTGAGGATAGCCTCTGAAAATTGAACTCTTATGAACACCCGTTTTCTGCAAGGATACCAAGGCAACAGGGTTAAAGATTGTGTTAGTTGCAAGAAAGAAATGGAGCTCTTTGAGAAAGTATTGCATGCCAGTCAAACCTAAGGCAAGAGGATATCTATGGAGGATTGGAGATGAATCTTTAATTCATTTTGTGTATGGAAACGAAGATATCAGGTGATGATGATAATAATAATAACAGGGCTCCAGACTGCGACCAAATGGTTTGCCTTTGTGGCTAAATTAGTGCTACCACCACATTGTTCAACTCTTAAGTGCTGCCATTTATGTTGCATAACAAAACCGTCTGGTTTATACTCATGAATGTCAGTAGGACATTTTCGTCAGAAAAGTTCAGAAGCACGCAATGGTTATTAATCCCATGTTGTAGCAAAAATGTAAAATGCGATGAAATCATGCTCTCATGTGCTAACATCTTATTGCAAAGTGCTTGCATTTGTGGTGTGTTAAATGGTACCATGGCTTCGCCAGCCTTGTCTATATGGGTAGAGCAAACTACTTTGTTTTGCATCACTTGCTGGTGCAATGGTGCAACAAGAACTCGCCGTTTAGATGTAAAATTCTGGCAGACGTGAGAGGTGTTGACAGGTTCCATTGCCATGTAAAGCAATATTAAGAGTGGACGGTTTGCACACATGCCTCTGCAGACCAAGATGGCTCATCCATGCTGTCAAAGGTAATAACACAAGCACTGGTCTGTTACCCATTTTGAGCGGCATAAGGTTTATATTCACCAAAAAATGTCATGGGCCGATATCCATTCTTGTCCAGGAGACAGAATCGGCAGACACAGGTGCCACTAATCAATGGTGTCCGCACAGACATGACTGCGTGCACCTGCCATATTGGCACATTATGCCGCTCCGTAATTCAATTTGCCACTCTATCCCATTTCCATGGGCTGTCATATTTACATCGGCCTCCATTGGAAAACACACTCCAACTCTGAATGGGTAGGAAATGGAAAACGATTGGAGGAATAAGCAACAGAAAATCAAGCTCGGTGATGTCTCAATCAGAAAGAGACCCAGTATCATTTGGAATTGGATTATGGGAGAAAGTCAATACCAAACAAACAGCTTTTCCAGTTAAAGCTTAACTTACAAAAGGTATTAAGATTAGAGCGGGTGATAAAAACCGAGCGATTCAGTGTGTCTTTTGTCTTGGGATTGTTGGCGGAGAGAGTGCCAGCATCAGTTAGAGGCCGTTTTTGTCAGATTTCCATATACTGTGCCGCAAGCCGTATGGATTTTGTCCAGTGTTTTGTCCCTTCCTGGAGTCTATGGGGGAGACTTAGAAGGGATCTGGCAGCTTGCAAACGTAAACGCTAAGTGACTGATAAGGTGTCAGTGTTTGACAACGCCGCGGATTGCTTACATAACCCGCGTCTGAAGTGTCATTCCTCCTTATTTCTTCCTCTCTCGCACTTCATCTATACGGAGCGCGAGGGTGAAAAACAGCTTCATCTTCCTCTCGCCACAAATCAGCGAGGTGACCAGAGATCATCTTTTCTAATGTCATCTCTTTTTATCTGGTGCTGACACACACCCAAGTGCACCACGGGCCATTTGTCCCAATAAAGGTCACGCTGGTGTGGATAACACTCATTTCCTGGCTTTAAAAGTATTGTGTTAAAACGCGCTAAAATTGGAGCAATGTGGCTACAACGCAGCTTTTTTTCCACAATCATAAATATTCCGCAAGGGTTACTTCTTTTCTTTTCTAGTCTCTTTCCACTTGCTCTCACCTGCTCTCCCCCCACGCTGCACCTGGGCTCCTCGGAAACACGGTCTTGGGATTGCATCCCAGGGTGGTAACATCCATCAACTCTGACACCAATCACCGGAAACCCCACAAAATGCTTCCTCCAATTTGTTTGCTATTTCAATGTCTTTCAGTGAAGCCTCCATCACACCTGTCACAACCACCTGCTACCTATTCCACAGAGCATGGTAGGGAGGGGAGGGAGAGTTTATAATCGGGCAGAATTGCTAATCTTTAGCCATTATTTTTACTCACCAAATGCCATTCTGAACAAACACTCCTCCAAGCTAAAGCAAAGATCACTGCTAAAAACATACATCTGCTACAAAGCAACTCCATTTGTGGCAAAAATAAAACACACAACAAAGTGTACAAATTCTCTTTAAGGTCAAACTAAAATTGCACCCATTTACTAAACATTTCAGGTCTTATTGTGCACAATTTTCAAAAAAATAAGAGTTTTTTTTTTTTACATAGTTAATGCATAAAGCATCATAAACCAGTTTTACATCATTTATTCATCTTTGGTGTACATTCATGTACAATGCCATTCCAAAGTTTCATGTATATAAAAGAAGTCTTTTCAAAGCTGCATTTATTTAATCAAAAATGCATTAAAAATCAGCAATACTGTGAAGTATTATTGCAATCTAAAATAACCGTTTAATATTTTACAATTTAATTTTCATGTGCTTCATGAATGATTAATCATGAATAATATACTGATTTAGTGATTAAAAAAACATAATTTTTTAATTAATGCTGAAAATAGCTGCTTCTTTGATTAATAGTACTGTACGTTCAAATGAGCAGTTTTTATTTGAAAAATATTTCTGTAACATTATAAATGTGTTTACTCTCACTTTTGTTAAATTTCATGCATCCTTGCTGCATTCAAGTAATAAAGTAATACAAAAACTAAACAAAATGTTGGTATTCTGTATATAATGTAATTCATATTTACTAAATTTCTATGCTAATTTACACAACTTGAAAAAATAAAAATAAAGACTATACGCAAGTATATACAATATTTAGCTTACTTACACTGTATTTAACAGCTTAATGATGTTAATGTAACAAAAGTTACAGCTATAATAGCAAACTATGATAGATTTGAGAATGAAGGATCACCATTGAGATACTCGAGGGTGGACTTGACCTTCAGCCTCCATATCCCGATTAAAGAGCCTCTTTAAAAGTGCTTGCCAGAAGTGTTTTGGGAGGGAAGTAGTCCTCCATAATCAACTGCAAACATAATTCTGGGAGAAAAAAAACCCCCTAAACATCTACTTCTCATGAACCAGACTATTCCTGATCGAGTAAATCAAGCCTTTTACATTTATTTTCTTGTTAGCGCTGCTTGTTTAGACAATCACTACTATTTATGCTCGCACTTAGCATTCTAAACTCAAATATGACAGCAACTCACTCTGTTAACCACTCCAAGAATTGTAAAACCACATAGCAATCACTTTGTGTCACTTTCAGAACTACAATGGCTTCCAAACACAGCTTAGATAGTTGTATAAAAATAGGCTAATCCTGAATCCAAACTGGACAAATGCATTCAAATCTAATAGTAATGACAACTGATAATTTAGTATAATTGAGATGCTATTAATCTGACTTGTAGGTCACTATAACAACCCTAGAAATAACATTTCTTGCATAATAAGATTTGAGTTGACTTTATTCTTGAGGAACTCAGATGTTGATACTGTAATAAACAATAATCAAATCACTGGGCAACTTAGAAGGAAGTGTACAAAGTCCTATTCTTAGCCGGCAGAGCGCGGATCCCTTAAGAAAGCCCAGTGTTTCACTTTAGCAGTGCTGTACCCCCCAGTGTCCATATTCATCAGAAATGATTGCTTGTGTAAGGCTTAGCCAGCCACTCGCACACATTTCAAGCTCGCAGCACCAGGGCAGGGGCTGGCTGATGCAATCGAGCTCAGTTCTCTCCCTGTCGGGCATCTTGGCTGTTTGTGTGTATTTGAGCAGAGCGCTGGGAATCTGACAGTGGTCTGACATTGCAGTGGTCTTCTGCTAGAAACGCCCCCACTCCCCCACCTCCATCTCCTGCCCGTCCTTGAGACCCAAACAAAACATCCAGTGCTGAATTTGAGTCAATCACACGTCAACACGTGCTCGGCCCCTGACAAGACACGACACCACATGCTAATGGCTTTCACCTGAGCCTCTGACAGTGCCTCTCACTCCCTGCAGACCAGGGAAACTCATTTCAATGGCACACAGTGAGGCAAACAGTGAACATGGACATCACACATCCAGCCTCATGGCTTTCTAGGTACGATCGATCAGGCATGGTCTGGAGAGTCGCTGAACTTTCTGCTTCTTTTCTGACTTTCCAAAGTGTGCAGAACTCCTACTCAGGGGAAAGCGAAGAAACATCTCTGCACAGAGAGTCTGGTGCCTTCAATTAGAAATCATCAATATTTAACATGACCACACCATCAAATATGGATATATCTCAACCCTTAGGGTTCCTCTAATGTTTAGCGTAGCTTCTTTGTCCCACTGAAGGGGTCTTATGGCAAAATCAAAATCTCTTGATTTTTTGAACGTGACTGAAATCCTGATGTAACTTTTTGAACTCAGACATCATCGCCAGTCCAAAAGAGCATTACTGTAGGAAGAAACTCTGGGAAAATTCTGTGTGGGGAAGTCTGTTCCTAGCCATGCAGCACTTTCAGGTGGCATTGATTACCCACCCTCAGGTCATTCAAAACCTGTAACACGTTCACGTTTATCTTTGGCACACAGATTAAGATATTTTTGATGATTTCTGAGCCCTACCATGACAAATGGGCAGTCGTGGCCTAATGGATAGGGTGTTGGACTTGTAACCCAAAGGTTGTGTGTTTGAGTCCCAGGTCTGGCAGGGATTGTAGGTGGTGGGAGTGAAATCCCAGCACTCTCATCACCTTCAATACCATGATTGAGGTGAGACCCTTGAGCAAGGCACTGCTCTGTGTGTGTGTGTTTGATCACTTCTTACTGCTGTGTGTTTGCACTTGGATGGGTTAAATGCAGAGCACAAATTCCTAGTATGGGACAACCATACTATAATAATAATGTTTATACATATATTATTGTTTTTTTTTTAATGTATTTTATTCCAGTTGTGGAACGGTTTAAAAACAGGCAAAAACATAATGTAGTAAATGCCATAAAACAATCTAAAATAATATTATGACTTTTAAAAACTATTTACATTAACTTTTTTCTATTTTCAAAATATATTAAATGCATTTCATTCCTGTGATGGAAAAGCTAAATTTTTAGCCACGATTACTCCAATTTCTTTATCACACTTAGCTTAATAATTTTAGGAGGAAGAGCAAGGTAAAAAGAACCCAATTTTATTTTAAATATATATGACATTATCATCAGTAAAGATCAGCAAAGAAAGTACTACTAAAAAAAAAAAAAAATGCACTGACTCTTAAACTTTCAAATGATAGTGTAATACTATCAAACCAAACAGCAGCAAAAAATTAACTGCTTGACTTTAAATGTCCGAAGAAAAGTAGAAAAAGGCACTGAAAAACTATTAGCAAATGTCATAAGTGGACCTCAGCGCAAGAATGAAATAATAACACAAAGATGAACAATATGACCCTTTTAATGTTTGCAAGCAAAAAGACAGTGACCAAAGCATTGAGATCATTAAAGAGTTCAAATCAATTAAAAAGGATTTAGATATTTCACATTTTAACTGCAGGGATTAACATCGTTTAAACTCAACCCAAACCCCACATGCACTTAAGCCGCTTCTGAAGAAAAAAATCCCATAAAACGTGTAAACATAGATGACGGCCTAAAAAAGCACACATTTGTTGGGTTCAACTCCAAATCCTGTGTGTATACTGATGGAGAGCCCCTTAACGCATGACACAGTTAGTAAATAGACTTATAGTGTTCGTTTCCACATTAAAATAAAGGGGCACGCTTGTGGGAAGAAGAAAAAAAGACATGCTTGCTCTACAAAGCAAAGCCACTGTGGGTTTATGTAATTGGGTTATTAGTGTTTAAATGGGTACTGCGGGCCTACAGCCCCACTCAAACAGGTCCCCTGGTGGAGGGAAGGCAAGATTTTGTACCCCAATAGTGGGTTCCTCACAAAAATGTATTTATCAGAGTCGAAACCCAATGAAAATCCTGCCAGAGTCGAGATTTACAGCTGTCTGGGCATGAAAGAGCAAAATTAGAGCACTCCACAATATGACTGGGATGTCTGCGTGTCTGCCATAGCTAGATCCAATTCCAGCCTGGCTAATCCTTAATTTACTTAGCATGGAAAACCAGCATCTTCGTGCTTGCCAATTTTTTTAGGTAGGGAAGAAATGATGTCAAATTCTAATTACATTGGCTGATTTGATGCAACATTACTGTGATTCGCCTGTTACTGGAAGACAACAGGTACTGTCTGTCTCTATGAAAAACAACTAATCGATCCGCTAAATTGCGTATTATAAAAAGCCAAACAAATGGACACAAAGAGACGGAAAGCATCCAGTCTCTCGCATGCTCAGACAGAAAGATCAATCGTCTGCGAGTTATGCAAGAGAAGATGCGGTTAGAAAGCGACTCCGTTATCCATCAGAAAAATGGCGCTGTCACAGTATTTAGAGAGCGGGAAACTTCTACATGGAATTATGATGATTTGACAGCCTGGTTTCGATGGAATCTCCACATCTGTGCTGTCAAATTCGGCCAGCTCTTCCTCTATTGTCGCTTCCTTTTTCATCCGCAGTGGAGCACAGATCACAGACTGGCCTCTCTTCTCTGTGAGCTCAATAATGCATTATTAGATTTTACATTATTGTACAAGACATACAGCACAAAAGGAAAGGAAAATAATGAAACTTCATTTATCCAGCCCCCTTTTTTCTGTTTAGTCTTGTATTCATAAAGGAAGCAAGCCCGTCCTTCTCATCTTCAAAAGCTGTGGTCGCGTGCTGCTTTAAAGAACGCGAAGGATGCTTAAATATCACAGAAGAGAGGGGAAATGAAATTCGGTTGCGATAATAAACAGCGTTTTGAATGCAGGAGCATGGCTTAAAGAGGATGCCGAGGGTCTCTGTGCCAGGTTCCGTTATTTATTCCTCACTGCCAGACTACGATATGTGCATTACTGCGAGAGCAGGTAATCTGTGATCGATACGCTCATTGATTTGCAAGAGCTTCGCCGTGTCAAAAAAGAAAAAAAAAAAAGCTGATGAATGAAAGGTCGTGTGCAGAAATGGGGCATTATGCCTTCGAAATCAATCGGCAACCCGCGTGTGAGGATTGTGAGTTGCTCAAATGCGCAAACAAACATTAGAGAACATCTGGGTGAAACTTAGTCGTCAAAACTTGAATTAAGCCGCAAAACACTGCTGTAATAATCAGTGCTGCTGATGTCAGTGATATCCAACGTTTTAACTAAGCAAACTCTGAAAGGAAGGCTAATTAGGGCCGGATTAGTCAGATCCAGCATTCAGACTAAAAGCTCTATTGAATATTGCCCTCCAGCGACTCAGAGGAGGGGAGCACAGTCAGACAGAATAGCCCACATGGTACACAGCTGTCTCCCACGCCGCTGATCGCACTACATGTTACACGCAATCGCTGACATCCATCAGCCATCGATTTTGCCTTTTTCCTTGTCAGAGCTAATCTTTTCACTGCTGTTCAGGCTCAATTAGATTAAAAAAAGGACCGGGCTTCATCAAAACATGCACCCTGCTAGTTACGCCGCTCGCTGAGGTAAATAAACGCGATGGATGAGCTATATGAAACGGATAAGGAAGCGCAAGGTCACATTCAAGGAAAAGCCTATAAATATCTACAGCCCAAACCTCCACTGTATCTAATAAGTAATGTCAATAACAAAAAACGCTTGCTCATCACAACCAACTTGAATATACCTTCCAAGAGAAATGGTTTAACACTGTGTTATGGAAACCTCCATCCATACCTATACACACACATATTTCATATTGGTATATAATAAATTCATTATTCAGAGTACTCTCTTTGCATACCCTGACACCCTTTTGAACAATTTTTGGCCACTTTCCAAATTTCTTCTTTGATATGTGCTTTACGCTATTTCTAGAGCAGGCACCAGACCCTGATTTTCTCATTTGCAGCCACACACCAAAAAAAAAAGAAGCTAGTTGTGCCACAGGTTAGTACGCATCCATTTCACACATGATGTTGTCAAGTTAAACACAGCCCAGTTACATTAAGCACTTTAGCCCATGCTATTGACAGCCAAATGAAATTCATGTTTGGGTTGAAAGTAGAGAGGCTTTTAAATGAAAAAAAAAAAAAAAGCTTGCAACAGGGGTGACAGCCAGTTGAGTTTTCACAGTAATCTACGTCCTTCCCTGAGGACAGGTGGAATTAACGAGGACCAGATGGCAGTTCCTGTAAGGTCACTGCGTTTGCATCGAAATGCATATTTCTCGGTGTGTCATTAAGCAACTCCTTGGTACAGTGTTCCAGAATGCACAACGCATGTTGGAGTCGACTAAGCACAACTGAAAGTAAAGACAAATGTTCTGACAAAAGGCGCATATCGATCAAGCACACATGTAATCCATGACCCATCAGAGTCATTCACAGCTGAGTTAAACTGACTGTCCATACTGGAAAGACCAGCTTAGATCAGCATTCATTTCATTGTTTCAATTTCATTTTTTTTTTGTTAAAAATGCTATTCATTTATACTATACAGTAATACACCTCTTCTATTTTTAATTTTCTATAAGTTTTAGATATAAGTACAATGTAAAAACATGTACAATATGTACACAATAAGTGAATTGTATCAAATGATTTATATTAATAGCCACCTATTTTAAAGATTATACATCATCATATAATGAAATAATGACTGCTGAATCTTCAGCTTTATAACATTTATATTTAAAAAAATATATATAAATAAACATATTTACCAATTATTAAACTAAACAAACAAGTAATTCCAGGTAATCAGGCACATTTAAAATATATTTGTATTATAACTATGTATTATATAACTATAAAAAACTAAAGTAAAAAAGGTAATTTAATTATCATGTCTCCACTGTATATACTCGAATGCCATTGACCCTAAAATTCAAGTGAAGCAGCTTAAACTAATGGCAAAGCTGGCTGACTTGCTGGGAACCAGCACTCAAAACTTGCTGTTATTTTCACCGGGGCTTAACCGTATCAACCTCTCCAACAGGTTGAGAGAAGGAGCGTACAACACCTTTAGCTAAGTTGGCCCCCGAGCGTTGAATGTGTGTGGGTTTAGTGAAGTGCTTCCTGATGGTCTACCTCCAAGTATATCTGCATCTTCAGCCAAAGCATGAGCCCGCAGATGCCTCCCCCTCAACGGCACGACTGAGGCAGCTGTCCTGAAGCCCTCAAGTACCCTCGGCTTCTGTCACGAGAGCGCGTCCGTGCCCGTGTTTTGAAAGCGAGTCCATCCGTCCGCATTTCTAAGTGCGTATTGCTTCACAACAACACGCTCAGCCATCAATCCAAACCACACTGTATGCGGCTCATGAAAAATGACGTTCTCCACTCCGCAGAGTTGCCTCCTAAGGACAACAATCCCATCATAAATCAGCTAAAGTGGTATGTATTTCAGAGTGCAGGCACTCGTGCTATAATAGACCTGACTGCTAAATAGAGCTCCAATTTGATTAAAGGTACAGAGGAGGGGCCTGAATCAATACTCCCGTGTTATGCACCCAGACTTGGCTCCCGCGCACCGCATTAGAGGCCTATACCTCCTGCCTCCTTCTCAGAGCCGTTAAATCTCACCAGAGACAATTAATACTCGAGCCCTAAGCACAACATCCATTATTTGCGCTCTGCATACCATGTGAGAGACACAAACAGTACAGAGGAGAAGAGAGACACTGCATTACCAAACAAGCGTGAGGCGGTGATTCCTGAGAAAAATGTAAACAGTATGTCACTGGTTTATTTGCTTCTCTTTATCTCTCACGGATCGATGCGCGGCCTCTACACTGCAGGAGTGGCGATGTAAAATGCTCCTCCACTGTAGTCAATTGGCTCAATGAGTCAATGGAAGTCATTGCATCCTGCCGTGTCATTTGGGCACAACACTTCCTCAAACGACGTGCAGATTCCATAACGTATGTCCCCTTCTCCATGATCTGCCACGAACGAAATGAGAAAAGCAAAAGCACTCATCTATGTTTACGCATCCATGTTTAAGGTGAAAATCTACTAACAGCCCACTGCCACTAACAAAACAGAGCAGTGGTGCGTTCATTTATTCAGGCTAGCTGATACATTCCTCTTCACGGGACGCTTGTGCATGCGCCCCTCGGTGTAATGGAGAGTATATTTCATAACAGAAAGCAAAATTAATATTTGATATTGGCACAGCACTTTTTCAGTTCCAGGGATAATTAATTATTTGTGTATGCTTTGCAGAGACAGCCCAGCTCTGCTTTGAGAGTTTTGATAAATTGCTGAAGAGTAAGTATTAAAAGGGCAAGAGACATTACTATCAATCATCTAGGGTTTTAATGGAAAAGACTGGTTCGCATCTTTTATTTGGCAGTCTCGGCTCTCACAAGCATTCACGTGACCAAGAGACCAGGAAACATTTTGGCTGCGTGGCTTGTCGACAAAGGCTGGTTTAGTCTACTGATGTCAAAGAAAAAAAAAAAACACAGTTTGCAATGCAAAATGCTCCAACAATAAATGGTTATGCAAGCCAAATGAAAGGCAGCCAAGTACTAAATGCAGCATGGAAATGTAAATGGTACCCCGCACTACACTCTTTAAAATAAAGCTTACTATTTTTTTTTTTTTTTTTTTGCAGCGATGCAAATTTTGGGTTCCCCAAAGAACTTGTCAGTGTACAGTTCTCAAACGAAACATGATTTTCTTAGTGTGAAGATGATTTTAATAATCTAAAGAACATTTTTCTCCTACAAAGAATGTTCTGTGCATTGGCAAGTTTCATAGAAATGTCATAAAAATCCTTAAATATATATTTTTAAGAATGTATGTGTGGTTAATCTTGTCAACTTGATTTCATATGAAAATGTTAAAGTTGGCATGAAATGGAAAGGTCCCCTATTTATTTTCAAAACGCATGTTTGTTGATCTTATTGTTATCGATTCATCTATGTATATGTTTTATTTTCATTTTTCATTTTCCTTTTTAATTCTCTGTTAAATGGACAATTCAAGCAAAACAACAACAACAACAACAACAATTTGATCATTATTTACTGACTCGTGTTATTCCAGACCTGTTTAACTGAATTTCTTCTGCAAAACACAAAAGACGAGTTATTTTGTCTTTCATTGTACTGAAAAAAATTCAAAACATATTATATTTTACACAGAAAATACAGAGGTCTGGAATTATGAACAAATGATGACTGATGCACATTTCTGGGTCAACTATTCATTAAAAATAAACAGTAAATGATGTCTTAAAAGTTATTTTATCAACTAAAATAGATGGCATTTTAATCAGAGCAAAATGGTAAATGAATAAATGTGACATGAAAAAATGAACTTCAACATAATAAATTAATTTTCACCAAATTCAACTAATACAAAAATGTGATTATTGTGCATAGCCTAGTCAAAAAACTCCCTCTATGGTTGCTATTTAAATACAATTCTTATCACACAAAACCAAGCCTCCAGCTCATTCAGAGCCATGCAGAGCACAGGTGAGAGCTGTACACGGACCACTGTAATGAATAGCCATTGCCATAGCTGCTATAATAGAAGACAGTCAGCAGGGGCTGGTTTGAATAGCTTGTGCTACTGTAAGTGCTGTCATGGCCAGAAGGAACGGTCCATCCATGATAATGACACTGCGGTACCGCTGCTCTCAGACTGATGCTTTCCTTCGAGTGCATTGGGGTGTCAACAGAACGCACTGCAGCATAAAGAAAGAAAGTCTCCTCAATGGCCAAATTGTCTCTATCAGCTCAAGGCAATCAGCCCTGAGCTCTGGTTAGTGTCTCCAACTGGAGGTCACACACTGCTAGGGAGCCATTAGTGAGGAGGGTAATTTGATTCTGAGGACTGATACCATATTAAATACTTCAGAAATACTGCTTAGGTTGAGGAAAATCCTGCCTACGTGGACAACCAAAGGAACTTGTTATAATGAATGACTGAGCGGAGACCTTTTTGCTTGATGACAAAACTAAATTACGCTCAGATGCCCCTTTAGTCGAGACAGCGGGTAAAATTGGTAATTAAGCTCATTTGCTGCCATTTCACAGCATATATATTTAATAATTATGTCAGCTGATAAATGTTAAAACATATATCAAATAAACCATCATGCGGTGTGCTGCCACCTCTTGATTCTTTTATCATTTTTATGCATGCAGTTTTCGCAACCTCATAATAATTCAAGGAATGAACTAATACTAAAATTCTGGCCAATACCAATAAGCTAAATTTAATGTTACAGCTAAACAAATGAATATTCTATATTAATAATTCAAAAGTAACTTTTTGCCTAAATAAATGATACAGCAAAAGTAATAAAGTAATACAGCAAAGTTAACATCAGCTGATTAACTAATTAACTGCAATTAGGCAACACGTAATAAGGCACAGTATTAAAACCTGATATTCACTGTGAGGGCAATATACAATATATTTTCTTAGAGTTCTTTTTTCCGTCACTTTGGTACATTTCTCGAATCATCCTTGACATTTGCAAAACAGTTCATACAAGCGGCACGAAACAATGCACCTGCACCTGCAAAAGCCTATATCTTGCTCAAAATCTTTAGTTCATCTCTCAAAAGCAACTATTTATGTCAATGAACATATAAGTTCTTGTATCATTGCTCACAAACAAGATAGAAGGTTTAGTCATGTTGTCAATAAAGCACTCCGTTAGTGTTACCTGATGTAAACTACTGTATAACTGCAGTTTGGAGGACAGTTACAGCACTGAAACGCAGAAGGCTGTGCTTCTTTTCCATTTCGTGCATCTATTTCAAAAGAACAAATTTACACATTACTGTATGTGGAATATTGATTAAAAGAGAATGTTTGAATTATTGAGGATATGGTTGATCTCCCAACATTTAGCCATAGTAAGGCCATGATTGACAACATTGTCCACAATAGTGGTCCTTATTTCATCTGATACGTGCCTCTCTCCATGGCCGCTCTCTGTTTTGCCTCTGTACCCTTCCACCATGAATCTTTACTCCAATTCTTCCTCTGTTGGCTGTTGACCCCGATTGTTTTCTGGATGTTCATCCACTGTCAGAATTTGTAACTCTTATGTTGTCCTCTGTCTATATACTTTCCAATTGAAGATTCATGAAATGCACCTATTTTTGATCTATTTCAAAAAACTGGTTTGTAATTGGTTGATCTACATTATTTTTATTAACGAATGTCCAAATTCACTTGCACAATTCATGGCAAATCTAATCTAATGTAATCTAATCTAATCGCAATGTGTAGAACATGTTTGACACTTTATGACAGCTAGATTAACCATTGACTTACTTGTACGCTGAACTAATGACTAGATGTTTTGAGTGGTAGATTTTGGGCAACATGACATGAGCAACTGAAAATGTAGGAAACCACAGACAAATGTACATAATCATTTGCATGGATGTACCGAAGTATTGCAACTAGTTCAAAGAAATTAGAAAACACTTTTTGATGTGCTCAAGTGACTAGAAGATTGAACAGGTCGTTTTGAAAATTTCAATCCTGATTTGAAAAATGTACCAAAGCGACTGAGAAAAACTGTGAATGAAGAAACACACACACACACACCGTGTATATATATATATATATATATATATATATATATATATATATACACATATATATGATAAAAATGGTTATAGAAGAATCACAAAAACCATAAACCATTAGCATTTTTCCTCATATGTCCTTCAAAAAAAATGGCATGACCCTTGTTGAGACAGTCTGAGTTGGATCATGTGAGCTAACTGCTAAGCTATGGCTCTGTTTAACCTAAGCATTTTGATTAGCATCATTTGTCATCATCAATAATTTGAAGATGGAACAGGTCGTTTTGAAAATTTCAATTCTAATTTGAGAAATGTACCAAAGCGATTGAGAAAAACTGTGAATCCATAAACCCGTAAAAAAAAAAAAAATGTGAATGAAAAAATACACACACACACACACACACATTGTGTATATATATATATATATATATATATATGATAAAAATGGTTATAGAAGAATCACAAAACCATAAATCATAAGCATTTTTCCTCAAAAAAATGGCACAATCCTCGTTGAGACGATCTGAGTTGGATCATGTGAGCTAACTGCTAAGCTACGGCTCTGTTTAACCTAAGCATTTTGATTAGCATCATTTGTCTATAAAGTAAACCGTTTAATTGTCCATCCTCTCTCAATGTGTTCTCCAATGTTGATTTACGATGACCCACATACCAAAACAGTGAGGATGACTAATGATGCTCTGGGAAGGAATGAGGCATCTTTTGTTTCTTCAACCTCATTTTTCTTCTCTTTACATCGCTGCAGCTCTTCTACCGTGCACAAATAAGCTCTTTCATATGGGTGCTATCTCCTGTGCATTATCTTCTGAGGGTCTGTCTCCCGGTCCCTTATGTAAAGAGCTCTGGCTCTAAGCCTGTGGATAGTCTCCACCAGACACTAAATTTGGTAGCTCTGCTGCTCTTTTAAGTAAATGCCACAGAAATCTGCCACAGCGTATCGTCCACTCTGCAGACCAAGATATGACAACACCTTTTATACTGAGCACACACCAACCCATTCCACCTATTCAACACACTCAACTCCCAAAGTGCTTACTTAACATTTGTGTCAGTGAGTTCTATGGTAATAGGCGCACACCCATTGATTATCTGCCATTTTCTCAGTGTGGCAAGCTGGGCCTGTGGCTCGGTGAGCTAGATGCTGTGGGACTACCCACTGAAATGCCACCGCACATATAATTAAGTATCTCTGGGGCTTTTTTTTATTGTTCAATTTTATTTACTCACTTTTTTAGCTTTAGGAGTCTGCGCAAACACAATATATTGTATTCTTGGAGTGAATATGTGAGCTTGAAGAACAGCCCTGCTGAAAAGACCAGCGTGGTATGGTCATCTCTACCAAACTAGTTTAAATAACATATCTTCCATAGCCGATCTGATAGATAGATAGATCAGATGGAAACAGAGATGGAAAGACTGATAAATCAACAAATAGATAGAAGGAGGAAAGCAGCATGGAAGGATAGATCAATGGATAGACTGATCGAATGATAGACAGATCAATAGAAAAAGGGGGTAGATAGACAGACTGACAGACAGACAGATAAATCAATAGATAGATACAGTACAGATAGATACATAAATAGATAGATACAGTATAGATAAAAAATAGATGTATAAATTGACAGATTTGTCTGTCTAGCTCTCTGTCAACTTTTGACCAGGATGGAGAAACACTTCACTTTCCCAGAATGCATTATCTGAACTAAATTTCATAGAAGCATAGTTCAGTTCAAGTTCTCTTCCTCTCATTGCAGCTGACATTCCAATTCAACTTCCTGTGAGGCGTGGCCAATTGAATCTGAAATTCACACTTATGAATTGAAAGGAAGCCAATTCTTTAAATCAGAATTTTGCCCAACCTTGATGGAAATTCATGCTGGTTTAGGGAAGCTTTTTCCACAGAAATTGAGCAAAGTGTGTTTGCGTTTGGCAGCGATGCAGGGGTAGACTTCTTGAAGGTCTCCATGCCTAATTGGGTGATGTCTGCAGACGAGCCGCCCTCAAAGCACAACCTCCTAAACGCCCTCCAACCTCGTTCTGACAAGGCTTCACAAATAAAGCGTGCACACAGATGAAGGCCAGGGTAACACAGGCAGACAAGAGCAGCAGCTTAACCCTTGCACCAACAACATCCATCAGCTGGAGAAATCAGGGGTGTTTCTGCTTTCTCATCCCAAACATAAGGTGAGATCCCGCACTCAGACAGGTGTGACTGAGAGGACGGCTTCCTGGAGGATCACCATCAGCCGGCAACCTTTAAATGTCATTCCAGATGAAGATTCTGATACGTAGCATGAAGACGAAGGGATGTTTTCACTGTGTTACGAGATGGACTGTATTATGCATTGACATTGATCCATTCTGGAACAACAACAAGCATCTCAAACGTGTTGACATTCATCCAACGTCTGGAAAATAACAAACCGGCACACCGGAGCGAGCGCAAACATCTTGCGCAATTCACCTCGCAATGTTGTGCAAATTTAATTGGAGGTCGTATCCTCTGTGAAAAACAAAATCTTTTGAGAATTATTTATTTTAGGCGAGTTACGGCTGGAGAAGTATTAATAAGACACAACGGTTGCACAGCACGTAGCGCTCGCTCGTTTTCTATCCGAAATCCACCACTACCTTTACTCAATTTCAACATGTATATCGTTCTGTCCTCAACAATCATCAAATTAATATGATGCGCAAACACGGTAGCTGCATGCAGAGGCTCTTGGCTTCCTGAGCTGAGTGCAGCTGTCAAAAGCAATCAAACAAAAAACAAAAAACAAATATAGCTGCAAGCAGCAATTACCGGGGTTCGAGCATTTTTAAGGCATTTGAGGTTGTATAATGCAACCTGAATGTATGGCTGACACCGAAGCACATAGAAATGGACAACAGGCTCACAGACACACAGACACACAAATGCACAAATTCACACACAGAAATTAAATAATTCAATTATTATATTAAAACATAGACACACACACACAGAGACACAGAAATGAAATGAATACTCAGTAAGCATGCTTAAGTGCACACACACATACACAGATGCAAAAGTAGTTTTTTAACATAACTTGAGAATATTTAATCAATTATTTGATCGACAGCCTTAGTCACGTAGATAAAGTTGTTCTGAATGAGGAGACCTATCATACGATATTTGATGTTTGTATGAATATTTGAACATGTTCTAAAATTTGAGGTCATTTTCCATAGAAATACTTTGTTTTTGAGGCAGTTTTAGCTATTAGAGCGCCGCCTATGGTCTGATGTCCATGAAACTTTGGGTATTTGTTAAGAGTCATGTGTCTTATGTTTAAGTTTTGAGTAGGTTTTATAGGCCCCATTTTTAAATGAGCCAATTATAGCTCACCAAAGGACAACATTCAAAATTTTTCAATAATTATTGATCTAGAGAATGCACAGATTATTACTGCAGTGGTTTGATAAAACAGTTTTTTTTTTACTTTTCACAAAAGCAAGTTTTTAAGCATATTTTTCAATAATTAATGCATGATTTGATTTTACAGCAATGGTTCTTGAGGCACAGTTGCTCATTATGAGCTAAAAACCTCATTAGCGCCAACTAGTAGCCGATCACTTTCAAAATTCGTACAGACCTTTAGGACTAGTTTGCAAAACTACATGCTCAAACCCCTAATAAAAAAAAAAAAAAACACAAATCTGAACAATTACAATAGGGTTTCAGCGCTACATGCTTGAATACATACATACTTAGAACCTGTAGAGCGGAGCATTTCTTTTCAGTTTTTCTTTCTTTAGCATCTGTCTGGTTTTCTCTGCCCGTCTCATTTTTGCTCATCTCACAAACTCTTCTAAATAATAAAAGGCTGAATTCCTGATTTCTATCCTATATTTCACCTTAATGAACCTGTAAACCTTGTGTTTCTGAACTCGCAGCAACCAAGAAATTTAGTCCGGAGACATTAGTTGTTCTGGACAAACCCCACAGCCCTCCGAAAGCGACCTAATCTCTCTATTCCTTCTAATTTCTCTGAGAGAGACGGGGAGCAAAGCAAACAGGAGAGAAGTGCAGATCATGAATATTTCATTGTGCGACACAGCTACTTTTTCAGACACAAGAAAAACAAACAGAGGCAACTCTGGAGTGTGCTGTCAGCCATGTCATGATAGACACTCTCTTTGCCTGATATTAACATGTTTGTAGGCATATTGCGCAAGTACTTTTTGTTAGAAGACAAAATCTAAATTTCTGCCTGTTCGGGCTTTGAACATCTAAATCGGAAAGGAGGGAGGTGGTTTCCCCTCGTTATCTGCTTTCCTTATTTGCTGAATTTTACACATTTGTGGAGGAGAGCTTGAAGAACAAGTCCACAAATCAAACCTCTTCAAGTTACCTCTGCAAAACAGGGCTTCATTTGGGTACTAGATATCTCACATTAGCCTGAATAGGTCTGTTTGATATGTCAAAGTGTGTTATGTCAAGAACTTGTTTCAATCCTAAAATGAGGAAGTTGTGGACTTGCAATGAAACCCTGTGCACTACACATTTTTCTGACGAACATCCACTCACTCCATACGTGTCAACCCCCGAAGCCAGATTCGTACAAGATGTCTCATGCATTTGAAATGTGACACACTTCTTGAAAATAATTATCACATGGAGACAGGGCTCATGCTGATGTGGATCTCGTGCATGCTGCATTTACGAATACCTAACTGAGCAAAATTCTGAACTGAACAACTGGATTCTTTTCGAAATCTAAAAGTGAATTTGTATTTAAATGACCACAGCATGCCGACAAGTAGGGGAAATTACTGAATGTATTGAAATGAGGTTATTAGCTTCAATTCAAACCACACAGCAAATTCAATGAAATGTGTTGGAACACTTTATTTTACAGTTGAACCTATTAGTTGCTTATAGCATGCATATTACTATTATATTAACCATTTATTAAGCACATATTAATGCCTTATTCCACATGACCTCCTTCTATATCCCTACTCCTACCTAATACCTAAACTTAACAACTACCTTAAGCAGCAAATTAAGAATCGATTGAGGAAAAAGTTCTAGTTAACCCTTCATAGGGCACTCACTGAAGCTTTTGAAACTTTATAAAAATAAATAAAACTTTTATGTTGTAAATTCAGGTCAATGAAATCACCATATATGGTTCCTCGCCAGTCTATGGTCATCTTTTTTTCCCAAAAAGGGCATATATTTACAATGTTAAAAACACAAATAAATACATAAAATGTACATACACTTTTTCTCATTTCATTCATTTTTTTCACTTTGTTTCATTTTTTTTTTTTTTTATGTGCCATAGACTCTTTCCAAAAGCTGGATATATACAAAAATGTACAGTTTAGATCTACTGAAAACAAAGAATACTGACAAATATGTAAATATATAATAAAAAGTGAAAATAGCACACTAGTTTAGGTGGTACCACTTATCTTACCAGTAATAAGGCTTACAGTAAAGATAAACACTAATGTATGCCATAATAATATAAACTAGGTTAAAAGTAATAAATGAATCAAATCTACTAAGTTAAACACTATATTTCACTATTTATGGCTTGATCCTTTCAATAAATCTCCCACTGCAGTCACTGCATAATGTTTTAGAAACCTGTGTCAACAGTACTTACTATTGTCCTACATTTTACTGCATTATTTGTATATACATAAAAAAACATCCCGTATCGGGCGTATGTTTAAATATAGACATACAAGCAGTTACCTAAAATATGATCACACCATTTTTCATGTCACAGCGTTCATTAATTTCTAGAAATGTTATACAAACAACACCGATCTCAACATTTAACACTATTCAACAATATAATGCAACTTAGCATTGTTCGTTTCGATGCTATTTATATTTTTGTGAGAGTAGGTATGAGCGTAAATGCATATTTTTTAAACTCCGGAAATACGCTGATGTTTGAAACGTCCCGGGCAACTCCTGATTGGTCAAATGCCACGGTGTTGCCATCTGTGACATAGACGCTTACACAAGCTCACCGAAAAGCATGAGACCGCTGTAATGAATGATCGATTAAGTTACCAAATATAGTTCCTTGCCCGATAAAAAAGGGGTAATAGTTAATAACTGTTACCTATTCTAAAGTGTTACAAAAATGTAAAAAAAAAAAAATATATATATATATAATATACATTTATCTGAAAAATCATTTAATTTTAACTATTTTATAACATTTTATAAATTATTCTTACAATTCGAAATTGCATTCGGATTGCTACCTCAATTTGAACAAAAATCCAAATGGAACTGCATTCTCATATCAATTCTGAAAAGCACACTTAACTGTTCCAGAATTATGGAGACAACAATGAAGATTTGCAGCAAGCAAGGATTTACCATACAGACAAAAAAAGAAAAAAGTCAAGGGTAGGAAGGGCAGGTCTTTTGCTATGCCTGACCATGCCTGAGCAAGCATGTTTAAATAAAGTGTAGTGGGTTTGGCTGCGTTATCCATATAGCATTAGCAAATGTGACGCACACATCTTTCTTTCAGTTCACAAGGCTGCGAGTATCCCTGCTGACCTGAACTCTGCTCTCCTAGAAATATTTGATTAAGTCAGAAATTTATAGCACGCTGTTCTACGCCAGTTAAATGCATCCCTAGAGTTACTTTTTTCATTTCCTAGATCCATGCCCTCGTATTAGCCCACTTCCCTAATACAAAAAAGCCAAACCGATTCATCTCTACTGCCAGCAGAGCTAAATGGCTCCCATCCCAGCCATAGATCACACCTGTTCACGATCAACCAGAGGAGAGGGTCCTGGTTATTTTATAAAGCCCCCGGATCAAACTATGAACATGTGTGGACGTGTGTGACCAAACTTGTTCAAAAAAGCTCATGGGAGAGATTGGGGTGCTGGGGGCCTCAAATGTATCAAAAGCCTGGCGTATATGAAAGATATGAGGACCACTTCATAATTCAGATGCGCAGATGGTGGGATAGCGATATCTTTCTTTCATCAGTGTCTCTCTGTTGTATTGGTCTTGGAAATGGTTTGAGGACGGGTTGAGGGATGATGGAGGACGAGGAGTTGGAAGTCTGGCCAGGTCGGTTCAATCTGTGAGTCTACAATGGGCAAAGCACACAAAGCAAGGAAGAAACAACTCATTACGTTGAGTGTGGCTTTCCAGCTGGCCTCTTCTTGTGGCAGTCATGTTGATTTTGATGAGCGCCTATGTAGGTTTGAATGAAGAACAAGAACATTCTCATTAGCATCAGATCAACGCAAAACTTGTGGGAGTGTGGCTCACACACATATACACTGATCAGACAGGCCTGAAACTGAGGCTGTGCTGACAGAAGCCCACTTGTGATCTTGGCCCGCACTATCAGCCAATTAAAAAGGGGGGTGACAGGTAGACAGAAGCGCATCTCAGTCAGGAAGGACACCAAACACAGGAAGCTGCTGGGCTTTGATCAGACTTTTCTGTGCCTGTCTTTGCCTCTCTAGGGACTTGGCCATTACCTCCACTTACGGGTCCAACTCTGATGGGAGGGAGAGCAGAATGCACATGATCCACACCCTACTTTCAAAAGGAGTTAAGAGTCCTCTTACTGAAAGAATTTAACCAAACAAGGCTGCCAGGGAGCGTATGTAAAGACGAGGTAAAAACACATCTATTTGAATGAATGGTAAATATCACATTGCAATTAGAAAGAACATAATCACGCTATGATGAGCTAAAACATGAGCTATGCTTTGTAGATATACATGATACTGCTGTGAAGGATAAAGTTACCACAAAAGCAAGTCGATTGGAGGAAGAAGTGCAGAAAAATGTGTCTGTAAAAGCAATTAAAGTTGAAAACTAAAACATTCTCTCGTTGACTTTGTGGTGCTAAATAAGGACAGATAAAAACACCTGACACACTGTCCTTACAAGCATGGAAACAGCCTTATATTCCGCCAACATGTGCGTTCTTTCTTAAGACTTGGCAAGTGCTGGATAAATTGGCTAGTTAGCATTACCCATCCTCATGCTTTAATTAGTCATGGATAGATGCACCAACAAGATGTTCTTCCTTATAAAAGTTTTCTTCTACAACCCTTTCTAAGGGCAACAGGAGTCAGAAGCAACAGCGCTATACCGATTTTTGCACATCTAAAAGGTGGATAGGAGAAAAAAATAACTCTCAGCATGTGAAATCCTGATTGACAACCAACACTTTTGTTTGTGAAGAAGGGCATGGGGGGATATGACCTCCCCTGTGCAGACTGTTGGCACGACTGCTTTAGTCAGCCCACGATAACCGTGATTAGCTTTGAGAGTGGGCATGCCAATCAAAGGGGAGGAGGGCTGATCTCAATCAAACATGACGTAGGGGCCACTTAAAGGTGTATGTGCCCACCTCAAAACATTCGCACAGTATAGTCATGCCTACTTACTTTCTAAAACCCCTAGTGTGCCGTCTTGATTACGGCTGATCATTATATACACATAATTGAACCCTTCGTAGTCTTGCGAGAAAGGGACAGAGATTCTGAGAATAACATCATGCAAGAGAAGAGGATGGAAGTGGCAAGCGAGATCAAATTAAAATCATACACTTTCACTATTGCCATCATTTATAAAAGAGAAAAAAAGGACCTCTTCCCCCTTATGGCTGTCTCTCTGCTGCAGGAATAAGGTTGAAAGCAGTAATCAGATGAGAGGCAGAGGACTCATTTGCCAGCCTGCAGCGGTGGATTGCTAATGTCACAGCTAGCCGACAGGGGTAAGCCAGAACGAGCAGCCTATCACTTAAAAAAAAATACCCCATCTGCATGCACACAGCAATTACCAGCCCTCTGGTGAGCTATCCAAAATGTGTGGGCAGTGGCTGAGGTGCTGGTGTGCCTCATCTGCGGTACTGGGAACTGGACGAAGCCCTCTGGGTGAATTGGATGAATGGAGCTTGGAGCTCGCTGGCCAGCGCAGAGCTTTGTCTAGGCAAACAGGGGTGAGATTTTGATTAACCATCTGGATTCTCATGGTAAAGGTGAGGTGGCCGCAATTAAGAAGTTTAATGGCCGTCCTAGACAGGCTGATGTCACCTGGTGGAGGGTTTTTAGTATTCCTCTGAATCGGTGGGGATGGAGTTGGTCATGGCTGCCTGGGCAGAGGAGGTGGCAGCAGCGGACGCTGGCCGGAGCTGAAGGCAGGTCCCTCCAGGCGCGCCTCACAAAGCTGAATCACCGGTGAGACAGAGCGTGCAGCTGCCAGGGCCCGAGGGACAGCTGGAATACGAGAAGTACAGGGAGTGGGAGAGATACAGTGGGCATTCCCTTTTGAATACGCCAACAACGATTGGCCCTCATAGCCTCTTCTTCTTCTCTAGGGGCCAGTGAGCCGTGATGGGTCACATCAACTAGGTGCCAGCGAGCGTGCTCAAGCGTGGGTCTCTGAAGGAGTTTGGACAGGCCTTCACTCACACTTCCAGTCTACTTCCTGGGGCTAGGTGGGCGAGAGTTGGCTTCTGAGGATGTCATGTTAGCCACAGCCGATGGATAAGCCAGTTAGTGAGCCAGCGTACGTATTTGAGTGCATCACGGGTTGACCTGCAGCCCCTCGAACGTGTTTTGCTAATGACGGCCCTTGTGAGACCAATAGTAACAAAGCAGCAAAACAGATTTCTCACCTAGACCACAGCGAGATAAACTCAGGCCGAGTCCGGGATGTACATGCGATCGATCGCGTAGGATCCGTTCGAATAAGGTTGACAGTGTGTTGTCCTGATTAAACGGCACAGTGTACATTTAATCTCCTCTGAAATGGTCTCTCATCTTTCATTTCTGCTATTGCAGCAGGGGTGCGTATATGTGTCAAGGATATTTAGTGTGCACGTGTGTTTATATATTCGTTTATAGAGGCGTAAAGTAGTGGGTTCCTTGCCTTTTCCCCCCGATGCTAAATTAAGTATGACAGACACAAAAGACTAATCACCTTCACAGCTTCAGCCCTGGCCTCATCTCCCTACTGGCTTATGACCCAAGGAGTTGCTATGGCAACAAACAAAGTCTCATTTATCTCGTCACATTTGCATTATTTTTCATGGTGCAGAAAATACCCCACATTCTCTTTGCTGCAGTTTTGCTAGACAGGAAGCACACAACGTGCTTAGCCGTGGCATGTAAATAGATGCCTACGTGTCGTTCTCAGAGAAAGCAACGGCATGCTGCAACCACTGCAAGAATCATCAAAGGCAAAATGCTTAATGCGGACACAAAGAGTAAACAGATGGAACCAAATGCTGTTGTTAAAAGGTACAGTTCCTAAAAATCCTGTCATCATTTACTCACCCTCATGTTGGACTGTATGACTTCTGTGGGACACAGTAGGTTAACGCTGCTTGTATAGTTAAAAAAATATATACAAATAAAATAATGAAGTTTACCGAATCAGCCTGCAAAATCATTAATGAATCAGCCCAATGATCAATTATTTTGAGCGACAACCACATTCTTCAATGGTTCTCTTTGTTTGTGCCTCAAAGAAAGTCATGCCAGTTTGGAACGCCATTCGGATTGACTATTCCTTTTACTTATTCATCTCTTATTCGATACTGCCTGATAATACCTTAAATCAGGCTGAGCGACGTGGGTTTGCAGTAAACAGGTTCTGCTTAGTCGTGCTGTGCTTATGGCCCTCGCTGGGAATGTGCTGATGGATCAGTGTGTGGGTGCCTCATGTACACCTCCAAAATGCTACCATAAATCACCACAGCCTGCAACGCACCCCGGCCCTGACAGCAGAGGATGGATGAAATCAAAGAGCTGCTGTGTATTAATACCTCTCGGTGTCCTGTGCATACGACAGGTAATTGCCGCACAACAAATGCAAATACAACCGACATAATGACTCCCGCCCAGCCAAGCAGCACTTATGAGAAGCATCACACAGACAAATTATCAATATTCATTTACGAAAATAATCACAGAGAACCACGGCCGTGGTTTGCAAAAAAAAAGCATAAAAAACAAAGCACAGGAAAACCTGTTTAGAAACCCTGCTTAGCAGAGGCCTGTGGCAGAATCTTAATATCAAAATGTTTCCTCTCTCTTTTTTCGATCCACTCACTGGGGGTTGGATTGTTTAAAAAGTACAATGCAAGCTCCTTTTGTAGTGAGAGCAAACCGCTGGCAATCATTTTTAAAACAACAGAAACCAACAGAAAGACTCATCCACATCAGAGAAGCCGGAGACGAGGATCAATGTGCCATTATCTCGGGCTGTCAATATTCCAACAGGGGACATTCAAATTCCTTTCCTTTGGCTTTCTAAGACATATGGCATGCATTTTCACTCAGGCGTCTGCTGACAGGGCTCAGTTAATCCATTTCACTTCCCTGCCCTCAGTTTTCCCCAACTCAAAGGCCAATCATAACTCTTCCCTGTTCGATACAAATGTGCGGCATTAAGTGCTCTGCCTTGTCAAAATGATTTCTGGCTTGGAAAAAAAGATTAAATCTGTAAATCTAAAATTCTGCATTTTAGTACTACATTGGCAGGAGATGAGTCTCTAAAATATAGATAACTATAAAATACAGATAATCATTAGCGCACAGCATATGGAAGGAATAAAATTGCAGCTGACATTCAGACAAAAGTTTTTGCAGATAATTTCTGGAGAAAACTGTTAGCATTCCCATTCAAATCGGTTATAACCCCAATGCCATGTAAGTCTTACAAAAATAAAATATTAACCAAAACATGTCCAAAAAAAACGTTAAACAACAGGTAACATGGCCACAAGATAATAGCCTAAATAGCTGTCCCAATGTGCCAGAGCTTTTCAGGTTAAGACTAAAGACTGCTCCTCTCTCTCGTCTTAGTCTGTTTTCTGTCACTTTGAGTGAGGTAATTGCCACTACTTAGCACCTTTCAGCTGCGTAACTGTAAGTTGAGTATTCTGTCAGTAAACACAGATCCATGTTGAATTCCTAAAGCTCCTCACAAAGGCCATGCGCTGATAGCAAGAGGCACCTGCGCCAAACAAAAGGAGAGAAACGAGCAAGAAACCTCATTTTGTAATCCACCTGCAGACGCAGAGAAAAAAAATACAAATCACATGATGCCTTTGAGGAGGGAATACAAGACAAAAAAAATTCCCTTGAGGAATTAGTCAGGTTCAAAACCCGATTGCCACTGCAAATATTTAGTTTACAAGCTTGTGATGGGTCTGTGATTCTAATTTAGGGGTGAAGGGGTTTTTGCACTTAATTTGCACTGCAGATTTTTTTCCCTAAAGCTCTGTACGCTTTGTTAGAGGCTGAATGCGCTTCAAGCACCGGGATCTACATACTTTAAACACGGCGATCTTACTCTGAATTTCCATTTTAATCGTGACTCTCGGCTTGCGACCTTCATTATGTTACAAACAACAAAAATAAACTCTAATACAGGGTCTCTAGAACTACAGTGCCCCTTCAAATAACTGCGATGCGCTTTGCGCACTGATTAACGTAGTGAAACTTGTCATACGTATTGACACTGAAGCGATGCGTTATTCAGATTTGGTGGGTCATTTCACTCTCCATGTCCTGAATCCTAATCAAATCCTATTATAATCACATATTTAAAGGCTGCGCCCATTATAAGATATGAAGCAAGATGCCTATATGGGTTAATGCGGTGTGCCGTGTGACTTTAGGGTCAAAGTAATATAATAACCAGTTTCCTCTCGTTAATTAGCAAAGTGCAGAGATGTTAAGCCCAATGGGGTCTACCGCTCACTCAAAATCAAGGGAAATATTACACAGGCATCATGTACTTTGCTATTGAAAGATAAAGCTGCATTCAGCAGTTTTAGTGAAACATAAAATCATAGCAAATGGTAATTAAATTATACCCTCCTCCTTACACCACCTCTGGAAAGACAACATTGTGCATGGAAGATTATAAACTTTGGTCAAATTTGGACTTGCCTGGATTTTCAAAACAAACCGTATAAGGGAACGGTGTAGCATACTGGTTAAAGAATGTAGCTAGTACCAAGGTTGTCAATGCGCCCTTGAGCAAAGCACTTAACCCTGCGTTACTCCTGGGGGATTGAAGCTGTAATCTGTATACGTCACTTTGGATAAAAGCATCTGCTAAATGACTACTTGCTTATTTTGTACTGTGTTCCAGTAACAAATCTTTCCCATAGCATTCGGCTCTAGGGAAAAAGCCGAGTTGTGTTGTACAGAAAACAACAGGAGGCTCATGGCCAGGCTGTGAAATCGTCTACTCAGAGGCTCCGTTTTTCCTCGATTGTGGAGAACAATTAATGCAAGGCAATATGTGGTGTGACACATCCCGCCTGCGCATGGGAAAAACGATGACAAAATGCCTGACCTTTGCTTTCAAACGAAATCCAAAGTGCCTGTATGAGTCTGGATGAGTGCAGAGCACAGTACGTCTGAATTCATCATTGCCGGCAAAAGGAGGCTGGCAGCCAACTACACCTCTAAGTTAAAAACAATCCTGAAAAGCCAGTGAGGTCAGAAGCGATCCATAAATTATCCTGAGACAAAGACTCTGCCACTGTGCATTATTCAACAAAGAGATCAATACACTTTTGCGAGTCAAACTCCGCAACCTATTCTTCTTGCTTATCAGCAAACTTCTAAACAGGCACTTTCCCATGGTCAATTATTCAAAACAGCCTTGAAATTGCTGGCTTTGTAAACATGCAAGGGTCTTCGGTTTTATTCTGCTAGGTCATTTTTTGTACTTAAATGGCTATTAAAATTTCTCGTTAAAGTTCATTACAGTGATTAAGATTTACTTAGTCAAAGTAATTGATAATTCATCAAGATCAACTGGATTACAACCAGTATTTAATTATCAAATGGTGTCCTGGCAGAGGACAGTCAGATACAAGAATTTACGGCCCCTAATCTGATCGTATTAAGTCATCTTTGACCGCCATGGTCATGACGGTTAACAAACAAAGCCCAGCCTCAAACATGATAAAAATCAGTGCATAAAAAGTCAGTGGCTATTGATTTTGTATGGCCAATGCACTGACATTGTCATTAAAAAAAACAGGCAGTGATCTCTTCGAAGGCACAGTATACCGCAAAATAATCGATGAACCCTCCGTATGACTGACAAAAAAACTTTTCAGTTTATATTATATTGGTCGCTCTTTCCCACAAATAGGATGCGAAACACCATAAAAATCCAGTATATAGCGATGAACCTAAACAAATGGATCACTGTTAACTGCGACAGAATCAAATCAAGTGAGCTGTATACAAAAACCAGATCAATCCAATTCATAAATCACTTGAAAATGGTTTTGGGAAATGGATCAATGCGAAGATCCACCTCAAAAGAATGAACCATTCACATGCCTTCATTTTCTTTCACGAAATTCTTTCATAAGTATGATGAGGATATTCTTCAAAAGATGTACTTGGGCTTCACTGAACAAGTCAGTAAACACTACTGAAATTTTAATTGTGTGTGAATTATTGTCCGCTTTGCTAGGGTACCCACAAGAAAATCTTCAGCTCTCTCCTTTAAATGTTGATCGAAACAGATCGCAAGGTAGCCAGGCTTTAGAGTTAAGCCGTAAGCACGAAGACGACTTCAATCTATGGCTCTCTGCAGGGACTGACACATGCAGACCTCTCTGATAGCCTTCCTTCCCAAACAGCGATGGCTGCCAGGAGTCCCTCTATTGCTCAGGGAGAATTAATCAGCCTTCATTTCCATTCACCACAGGGCCCTCAATGAGCTCAGACTGCAGATGACTGAAGCGGAGGCTGTGTGTCTGCCTTACAATCAACTCCTTAATCCACTGAGAACTCCAGCTCCCACAAGCCCTCAGGAGAAAGACCCCCAAAAAAAAATCTCTGCACCGATAAAGGAACACAGACATGCCACCCTTACGCCTTTTAAAGAGATAAAATAACTTTTTTTACCTGGCCTTTTATCTGTGCTATCTGACCTTTAACTGAGAGGGATGGCTGCCATTATAAGCTCTGTTTTTCTGAATGATCTTTGCTGTAGGCCACGCAGACCTTTTCCACCTTCAGTGTTCAAAGGACAGAATCCCCATTAGCTGTCTAGTACCTCACTTTGTATCGGACAACTCCTGAGAGGAAGCTGACAAACAGAGAAACGGCGAGATCAAAGTGTGGGATGGGTCTATTAAACACCCTAATATCCCTAATGAAGCCAGTCGATACTTTTTATCTCTTTTCCACGTTCAACATCTCCTCCTCCTCTGACATGCGATGTACCAGTCATTCAGTCAATATCTCCATCTGACAAGCTTCCCAACCAAAAATCTCTCACCCTTTTGTTTCCATCTTCTTTTCCAAGGGCTCAAAAATAAAGATTTTTTCAGCTGATTTAGTTTAGGTTTTACTGCCCCCAGCAAACAAATAATGATATAATATTACATTTGGCCGCGTAATATCACGCGGGCCAGATGAGGGCCGGATCTGTTGCTGTCAGGGAAATAATGCTTTCAAGACTATACTACTGTATGTCATTGGCATATTTAATTCACCACAAAACATCACAGAACTTTACATTCGCAACACATACGTGTTTATCAACCATAATCTAAAAACTACATCTCCCTCAAACTGACCAGTGGGCCATCAGTAACTTATGGAGAACAGGACCCTCTCCCATTCCGCATAGTTTACAGATGGCCCGCGGGTGAAATGTCAGGTTGGTTTCACAACTCACCCTCCATCTCATGGTCTGATAGCTCTATTTTTCCAAACCCCTCCCAGCCCGACAGTAGCGAAGCAGAGCTGAGCTGGTGGCTCTTACACACAAGCACCCCGAAGCCTTTCCATCAGAGGACTGACATGTTTAAAAGGCTTCGATAGAGACAGCGCTCCCCATGGACCCTGGTGCACATGGGAAGCAGGTGTCACAGATCTCTGACAGGTGGATCCCCTGTCATGAGAGAGTTGTTTACTTTGAGATGAGGCATACAGGCTGTATATGAAAAGAAGACGTGTCTACACACTGTCTCACACACACACATACAGTAGTACTCTATCGGCCTTATTCACACACGCTGAACCTAACACTCGGGCACCGAAGCAGAGCATGGGCAGAGCACTAGAAGTAATTAGTGATCTTGATAATGGGATGACGCCAAGAAAGGTTGCCGCTGATCTGGCCTAATTGCTCAAATTCATGCCAGCCATGGGTAGGACACCAAGCCGGATAATAGCCTTGGCATGTGAGCCTCTCTTAGCACAAGGGAGAGTGGCTTTCATTTCACAGAAATATCCATTTTCATCTATGCCTCTAGGGAAGAATAAAATACAAAACACATAAGCACAAAAAAGGGTCCGGAAGAGCCCTGCAACTCGAAAGTGATGAAAATCATTAGGTATTCATCATCTTGGCATAAGGGACAAAATCTGCCTGACATTTCATAAGGCACTGCTGAAACGCAGACAGACACAATATAGCAGAGAGGTGTCTAAATTTGTTTTAAGCTGACAGGTTTTCATCTTCAAACGAATGATAACGGTGAAGACACAGAATAAGACGTGAAAAGGTCACTGATATAGTGACAGATAGGCCATATTTAAGATTTGTTTCATTCAACACAAAGTTCAAAGTCAATGGGGCAAACTGACGAAATTTACATTATCGTTCGAACATGTAGAATATATATTGCACATATCTGTTTTAAAAGAAGTGTCAAACGCTGAATTGTTCAATTATTACAATTTTCAAATGATATTATTTGAGTGTTCAGTTTCACATGATCTTTCAGAAATCATTCTGCTATATAATGATTTGGTACTCAAAAAAAATCTGAAAAACATTTATAGATTACACGTCATTTTCGATGAATTTAATGCATCCATGTTGAATAAAAGTATTAATTTCTTTTTAAAAAATTCATACTGACTCCAAATTTAAATGGCTGCATGTAGTATTTTATTCTCCAACTAGCCACAAATCAGTTTAAACAGACATGAACACATTTACAGAACTCAATGCTATTAGCCAGCTGCAATGGTTTTATGATCGCGGATATTAAAGGGATGGATTTTTGGACCACCAATAAAGGAAGCAGTTATTCATATCATAACCAAACCAGGTATATATAAATATATGTGGTGCAGGCACGTACATTAAAAATGTGTAAAAAAGCCAGCTACCAAACCAAAATGGCACTTAAATAGGATCTATCAGACCTGAACACAGAGCCCAACCCGGCCATGGTCAGGATTGGCGAGGTTGACCTCGGGCCGGCATGAATTACATCCAAAATGTCAAGGAGAGACTTACCTAGAAGCAAAGAAAAGAGAAAAAGCGATTAATACATAACTCCAAAACAACTTTTCAACTACTTTTAGGAGTTTATGAGAGGACCAGGGAAAAGGTGAGACCAATATGTCCTTCTGTCTGACCTCACCGTTCACTCATTTTTCCCAATGTCCCCAAACTCAGATTAGCCCCATACACCGCGCACACGGCTAACAATCTGACTCGAAGGCACAATTAACAGAGAACTTCTGAACCGCGTGCAAAAATTGCAATGAGGCACCAAACACTTTATTTTCTGCATAACATTAAGGCCCTGACTGATTAATAATTTATCGTAAAAATGCATCTTGAAATTAAAGCTCTTTTTTTGTGTGCGGCAGCGGCAGCGGATGGGGAGGGAGAGAGCTGTTTTGAAGGATGGAGAAGCAACGTTGGTACTTAATAACCCTGACACCGAGGGATTGCAATTAAGGGTTCACATTATAATCTGCAATCTTGTTTTATTAGGTGGATGTGATGGTAATAACTAGTGTTTCGCATAGATAATTTCGGTGCCGGTTAACCCAATGACTGTCCACAAGGAAGCGCCGTCGCCGAGGATCGGGAGAAGAAGGGAAAATCAGCGAAGGGTGGGAGAAAAAAAAAACCCTCTTTTCATATCAAGGTAGCAATCATGGCTGTTCATCAAAAACATAAAAAAGCATATAGCACCTCACATCACTGTCAGAGAGCTCCGTTTTATGAGGGCTTCATGCATAATGCCTCGCATGAAAACTGCGCTTGGTGAGAGAGACGACACGGATGAGACCTCAAAGGGGAAAGAAAAGTAAAATGGAAAAAAGAGTGGGAACTTTGCAAAGTCTGCAGGGGAAAAGCCATTTAAGGCACCTCAGCAGGATGCGTTGGCTGATGAGCCCACAGACTCGACTGAAGCCGTTGACTTCGCTCTCACACAAACACACAAAGAAGAAAAAAAGCGCTGTGTGATTTCAGCTCCCTTGTCTTATGAAGCGCTCTTTGAGTGACACTTCAGCCATTTTTTTTGTGCTCCGTCTCTCACACGTACACAACAAATCTGACATCTAGGTCTCAGACAAAGGGAGAATATTCAAGCCAAAAGATTGTCTGAAATAGGGAGACGCGAGCTGAGTGACAGCTAAACGTTTTGAAGGGAGAAGCTAACAATGATATATGATATTCGCGTAATGAAGACATTGATTCACTTTGGCACAGAGCAATTACGCAAATTGCACCATCCCTACACCAGAAAACATGGTTGATGGCTAACAGGAATGACAAAGGCAATACCGAAAGACTCCATGGAATCAAAATCATTTAGATCAAGCGCTGAGGTCATCTGTAGGTCATAAACAGTTTTTAACTGTAAGAAATAATAACAAAAATAAACCAGCAGTTTTGTGAATGAATCTAAGGTTCTCTCCTTTATCTCACAATATATTCTCAAGAATAGTTTGTACACCTGTTTTACCTTCCTTCCCCACAGGTGTCATGTTTATCTTGCTCACTGAGGGTTTCATGGCAATATATTTCGCAAACTGTTCTGGAACAATATTTATTGTCAAAAGAACAATACAAATACAAACCAGAAGAGAAAAAACGTTCCTCTTCAGGTGTGTACATCTAGGAGTAATCCAAGGTTCTTGCCAACCTGTCACCACAAGCGCCTCTTTGGCTCTCTCTGACCGCCAGCAGCGGGAACCTTCACCCGAATACTAGTTTCTCCCCGGCCCCTTTTCCCCCCACGTACCCATTTCCGCCTAGTTTCCCATGCCGGTTCCGCCTATTTAAGGGCGTGTTCGGGACTGAACCAGTGCGAAGTGTTAACTACCCAAGGAGTTACATCTGAGGGATCTTTCCGAGCGGTCTTTCAAGTGTATGACCCAGGACTGTTTCCTTCCGTGTATGAACTTTGCTGCCTGCCTTACTGACCATTGCCTGTTGATCGACTACGCCTCTGGATTGTCTTTGTTATACCTGTCTGCCTGGGATTATACTCTTTGCCTGTTCACCATTTCGAACAAAGCCTTGCAAATGGATCCAACTGAGTCTGAGTCGGCATCACACAACCTAATAGTTATTTTACTTTTAATTGAAAGTAATAACAAAATAATAGAAAAGCAAGTCACTTTTTTTCAACATCAGTCAACATTTAGGCCGGTATCTAAATAAAAACAAAAAAAAAGGCAGTCCTTAGCATTAAAACATTTAAAAAATCTAATTTTCAAATGACTTGAAATGTCTTTTTTCCATATAAAGCCATTTTGCAGTACTTGTTCATTCTTTGTGTTTTATTTATGAGTAAAATGTTCCGGAGTGCTGCTTTCATTACACAAATTTGTTTTACTAGCACTACAGTCAAACACACATAGTGATAGAAGGAGAGACAGACAGAAAGACGGAGACTGAGACAGAGATAGGGAAAGATTTGGAAGCAGAGACAGACCCGTGACAGGAAGAACACTCTGGTGAACACACTACTGCTGACAGCTTGTTTGTGACTTGATGTGTTCGCCAGCTGAAAACTCTTCTGTTGAGTCGATAGAGCTAGGAATTACTCTCTTTTGGCAAACAGCACCTTAAAATATGGAAGACGGCCGTGAGAGCAGCATGCTACCTGAGTGCTCAGACTGCATATCATTCAAAGGGATCGAGACAGTAAAAACATATCCGAACCATACCTGTGGTGTGTTTCTACAAAACTGACATGGGTAGCTGTGCTCATTACTCTCAACATACAGTACTCATACTGAAAACAATGGCTGACTTGACAATGGTGACAGGATTCAGGAGCCAAACTGAGTACCTGTACTGTACAAAGAGGTAATGTTGAAGCAACTCAAACTTAAAAAGATAAATGAAAATAATAAAAAAATTTAAAAAAAGGATATATCTTTAATAATTTACCAAATGTTTATTTAACTTATTTTAATGAATGAATGAATGATTCATTAAATGCATTTTTGTTAGGGTTTATTTACTGATCATATTCAGTAGTAGTAGTAGTAATAATACAAATTATTATTATTATTATAAATAACTCATAAATAAATAAATACATAACTGGAGAAATGGCTGATGAAAAGTTAAGTCTAGCCATTTTTTAAAGAAATTAAACAAACACTAAATAAATGCATAAATATAAAAAAAAATAATAATAATATTTCAAAATAAAATATATTGTATTACTAATAATACCTTAGTCATCACAGGAATAAATAACATTTTGAAATAGATTAAATACAAACTAAATAAATGCCTGAATATTAAATACAAAA
>JAUYWG010000022.1:1773583-1790322 GCA_034779775.1 Enteromius afrohamiltoni | reverse complement strand
AATTATTACTATATTATTATATAAAATAACTTTTTTTTGTAATAATACTTTCACTTAGTATTGTGGATACTTACTTTTTTGATCCAATAAATGCCTTGGCAAGCATATAATAAAAATTATAATTATTTACCCACTGAATTAAAAAATGCTTTTTATGAAATGTATTTGTTTAACATACTCCAATACAGTTTTGGGGGGTATTGCTCCAAATCTTCAAAGACTCCACCCTCCCTTACTACAATCTGTCATGCCGATAAGTTTCTATTTAGTAATTTTTTAACGTCAAAACTATCCTTAAAAAGTTCATACTCCAAGCACATATAGTATCCCCAGTGAGCACACTTAACATGCAGTGTGCAAACTGAATTAGCTGTCCCCTATCAAACAGACCTGATAATTAGCATGCAATCATTAGTGCACATGGAATCGTCTCTAACTAATACTCATCAACCCCTGAGCTCTGCTCCATGCATTCATATCTCTTTAAAAGTTACAAATTGAACGTGTAATAGATTTCCACTGATATAAGCATATTGGAATGGTGCATATTAATGATAACATTAACCAGCCACCATCACACTACATTAAAATATTAATGAGCTGTCCCAATGAGAAAATTAAAATATTTAATGTGTTGGTTGGATATTCTTCCGCAGAGCTCTTGTTTTCCGTTACCGTCCCAAAAGGGAAAGATGGGATATTTTTACTCAAGAGTTTATGTAGATCTCTCTGCATTCTGGTCCCGTTGGAGGAACTCTGATGTCTTCTTCTCCTGTGCTAGTCGAGCTAAATTTCCATTCTCGCGCATACACACGCAATCTTCCTCAGACGGTGGCATGTCTTCCTCCGTTCTGGCTGGAGCTAAGCATTTATGGCAGTAGAACAGCTCTGGCAAATGACTCCTCTGATGGGCGAATCAAAGCGGAATGACATCTGGAGTGACCTAGATTTCATTGTGCGTCCACAGTAGGACGAGTCACTTGACTGTCATCAATTATGAAATGTCTCTCAAAAAGTAACAAAGAGCCGTACGCAACAGAATTCAAATGATAAAAGACGGTTTTTCGGTTAATTCTCATGCTACCACTCTCATGCTACCACTGCATTTGCAAGTGCAAACCATTCCCAAAAAACTTCAAACAAAGTCTGAGTGATGAAAGCTGCGTCTTATCCAGTCATTCTGTGGCTATTCTTGGACACTGACAGCAGTTCCTGGGTGTCCGCCCTGCTGGCACCTCACACAGTGAGAGAAGCCAATAAAGAACAGGAAGTCAGAATAATCACCTGCTTAGTATTCAAGATCTCTCACCTTCAAAATGAACCTTGCGAGTTCAAATCTGGTAGGAGGAGATCATTTCTGTAGGCAGGATGGATACATTAGTGCAGCACAATACCATTGGACGCCAATTTGACTTTTAAACTTTGGATGCAAGTTCAAGGTCCCCTGGGGCAGGATAACGTCATGCTGTAATCACTGGCTATGTTGGTATTAACTCTTTAGCATCAAAGACTTGGGGCTTGATGAAAAGGCTGGTGTCGGGACCCTCGTGGCGTCTGCCATCACGGTTTCCATGAGGCCAAGAGGTTTGATAAGAAAAGGGCGAAGACGTCACTGGCCCCGCTCTTTCACTCCAGTTTCCATGTCGCAGATAGCCTTAGTAACACGAGGAGAAATCTTTGCCTCAGACAAGCTAAAGTGCATATGAATCCGACTTGATTCTAATATACACTGCAACGTGCAGGCTAAAAATGTCAAAATTAAAGGTGAATGTGTAATTCTTTCAATGTTAGAAAAAACCTTCTCCTACTGCAGTCGAATATGCAGATACAGCTCAAAGTAGTCAAAGCCATTGATACATTCACTTTGAAAAACATGTCACTTTCAAAACAACACTTTATTTGAGCAGTCTGATTATGTCAATCTTTGGCACAGCCAATGTTGTTCATTTGGGACAGAACTAACAATATTAAACAAATGTGTCTGTAAAAGATGTCTGGGAATAAATCATTATTTTCTGAAAACTATATTTGTGCAAGCTAGAAATAGTTTGGGGACTGTGTGCTTACAATCATTTTTTTTTAACATCTATTTTTTTTAATATGTCTCCTATGCTTACCAAGCTTTCGCATGTTTTTAAAAATCTGTAAAAATATGAATATTGTGAAGTATTATTATCTGGATCCTTAGATGAACAAGGTTCATAAGAATGGCAATTATTTGTAATAGAAATCTTTCGTGACATTGGAATTGTTTTTAGTCTCACTGTAAAGCATTCAATTTAAAGCATATATATAAAATATTCAATATTCATTCATATATATATATTCATTTATTTGAAAATATGCAATATATATTCGATTGTGACTTGGAATCAGAATTATTTCAATTCCTTCGAGAAAGAATCTGAGCCTAACTATTGCAAACTTTACCACGATGAAAGGTTATACTCAACAGCCAAATAAATCCCACACATGACCACTTCAATCCTGGAAAACATACAGAATTCACTTGATTATAATTTTAGAGGCCTGCAATTTGTCATTTTCAGTATTCTCCCCAAAAGATCTCCTGCACGTGTTGCTGTATGGCTTCATGATTCTGATTAGACGGGTCCTGCATCCCACATCCTTTGGTTCTCACTAGCTTCTCTGGTCTTATTTCAGCCTTAAAATCCTTCCCGTCTCCCATGACGGCTCTCCAACCTCCTGACCCCTCCCACATCTCCACGGCCCTGTCCAAATTCACCTGTCACTCACATCTCCTCTCTGACATCTCCTGGCCAATGGCAGTCTGGCTCAGATTGACACAAACAGCCACAAGTCACTGGGCTGGAGACTTATCACCAGCAGGCAGCTTGTAAAGACTGAGAGGGCCAACGCTGCCAGTTTCACATCACAGCCGGCTTGCTTGCTCATTTCTGCAGCGTTTTCAACAACTACAACATTTGTCAGTAACCGCCAAAACGTTGCGACTAGGTGCTTCTCAGGAGAAGAGCTTCTCGTCGAGTATTTACACATCTCGCTAGATAATCTTTTATCACTGCTCCCTCCTTTCAATCACAGTATGAAATTGAATTACACATTTGATGGGATATAGTGCGGTTGCGTTTCAATTTGGTTGATCCTACAGAGCTTTCGATAGACACTGTGTCAAGGCGGAACTTTGAGAAGATGCGGCAAATCGCGGGGAGAGATGCAATGCTACACTTGTTCTGACAGACAATTAATTTGAGCAGAGATGAGAGATAAAGGAGAGTGTGAGGAAACCTGACAAAATGCTTGTTTTATAATACTGCTGTCTTGAGAGTGAATGGTCGTGATATTCAGAAGCTCATTGTGGGTGGTTAATCCTCAGCGGCGAAAGAGGGTGAGCTGTAATTGCAAACCCCTGACGACAAACTCACTATTGCACTGCGTTAACATCCCCATTTCACTCATCAACAGCCTTCCTGCTCTGCTCAATGCTTTATTTGTTCATATTCCTTAAGCCAGCAGCCCATGAAGGCACACAGGCATGTGTAAATACAGTTAAATTAAGGTTGGAGAGCAACCCTGTCCTCCTCTTGATGCACACTGTTGACAAACATATTATCTGCAGAATGGGCCGCATGAGAAGGGGAACGCTCTCTGCAGAATGCACAATCGATCCTCCTTGATTTCTCTCTCCTACTGCAAGTTAGGAAAACCCAGTCAATTTCCCGCTAGTTCACCCTAATCATGCAGTTGCAAGGAGTCTAGCAATACAATATAACAATCGCTCTCTCATGATATATTTTATACATTTACAGTGTTCAGATGTTTAAAGCCACTGGGATTTTAAATATAATTGAAATCTTAAAAAATAAATTAATCTGAAAAAAAAAAAATGTAAAATTATTATCATTGTCAATTTTATTTATAATGTATTTGTATTATTGTGTAAAATGCATTTAAAAAAAAATTATATAAAATTTAATATTATTTCAAGCATATTTTATAACACATAATCCTATTTATTGTTCGATTAGCCTATTTTAATTTTCTGTTTAAAAATTAGATAACAAACAAAAAACTAAAGTTGTATATAATTCTTTGCGATGTAGTTATGCATATATCTGTTTATAGTACAAGTTTTCAAATTGTATTGCACACCTGCTGCTGCCATAATAAAGACTTAAACTTCTGCTCCCAGTCCCTGTGGTGTAGCAGTTATGCAGAATTGTTGTTTTTAAATACTTTCCAGCAATTCAGAAATGTATATGCAAATTACACCGCAGAACGCCTTAACAGTGCAGTTTAACAGTTATTGTACGTGTTCAGGAGTGCACAAAATTTTGAAACGATTTTTGGTAGATTCCGATGGCAATTAAGTTACCACCCAATGCTGTGGTCAAAAAACAGTAAGCAATTTGACTGGTGGATTTTTACTGGGGTGGGGAAAGCTAAACACAGACATGCTGGTTTTGGACAGCAATTAAATCACCGACTACAACCCTGTAAATGGTTACAATTACTGTCCGAAAAGGGCTTATGCAATATTCAGAAATAATATATAACATGCATATCATGCATAAGTCCTATTCTAACAGGACTTGTTTTACAGGGGGCCATCTGAAATTTGTGTTTTACGCACATAAAACATTTTTACAATACATTTTACCCGTGCAAAAGATACATTTTCGAGAGAGCTGATTGCCCCCATTGCAAGCTCATGCCACTGCGTGTGCTCAGATCTCGGAAGGCTCTATTTGAGGAGGAAGCCTTCACTAGCATTCCTCGCGGTGCTGTTCGCTTGCGCCGAGGAAAAAGCACTAGCAAGGAAGAGGTACTCAGCAGCGGGTCACAATGTCTGTGTTACAGGCATACCAGGCTGACCTGCTGAAGGAGTTGGACGAAAGCGAGCAGGTGGGCTCGGATGATATTAAAGAGCTCAGGAGGACCGTTGACCTCTTGTTGCGTGCCACCAAGGAGACCACTTGAGCCATCAGCAGGTCTATGGCAGGCCTGGTGGCCGCACAGAGGCATCTTTGGCTGACCTTGTCCGAAGTTAACAAAAAGAACAGGGCATGCCTAATGGATGCCCCTCTCGTGTCCCAGGGTCTGTTCAACAATGGCGTAAATACAGTTGTCGACAGTTGCTGCTCTGTGGGAGCAGCCCCACAGATCCAAGCAGGATCTGAGGATTGTGCTTCAGAATAAGAATAAGAAGAAGAAGTCCTGATGCTTCAGTTCACAGTGCCCGTCTGGTCTTCGGTGCCCTCAGGAGACTACCCTCTAACCCTGTTAGAGGCCCTCTGTGGGCCACCCTTTGAGCCCATAGAAGAGATCTCTGATCATATGCTTGCACACTGACTGTGTTCTCTGAGGAGAGTAGGTGACCTTCAAGCCCTCTCGGTGGCCCCTTCCTACCTTGAGTTTGCCCCTGGCATGGCTAAGGCGTTCCTGTGCCCGCGAGCGGGTTACAGCCCCAAGGTCCCTACGGTCACACCATAGCCGGTCGTACTTCAGGCTTTCAATCCTCCTCCCTTCAGGGGGCCTGGCCAACAGAAGCGGAATTGCATGTGTCCAGTACAAGCAGCGATTCAGAGCGCACTCAACCCGAGGAGTCGCGGCCTCCAAGGCCCTGCTGTCAGGGCTTTCCTTGGAAGAGACCTGTGCGGCTGCGGAGTGGTCCACCCCTCACACTTTTGTCCGGTTCTATGGACTGGACTTGCGAGCCACACCTAGTGCTGCTGTGCTTTCTTAGTACACACACATCTCCCAGCAAAAAACAAAACAAATCCAAGCATAAAACAATAAAATCAAGAGCTAGATCAGGTAAACAGTGAAGACTGGTTATAGTGATATCAGCATCAGTTAAGATTACTCACGTTCATTTCTGCACTCAATTACATAATATTTGAATTACATAAGTATCTTTATGACAATTAAACATGGGTTTACTACAAATAAATAAAAAAATCATATATTTAAACTAAAGTAAGCACATATTAACTTTGCTACACTAGCCATTTAGTCATTAAAACGGTGTTTTTATTCGAATGGTAATCAATCTGAATGACTACAAGGAATGCAAAGATCCAGAACTTGTTATCTGTGAGACCCTCCCACCTCTGTAACACAAAGATGTTAGTTCAATCCGAATCGGTACATGAAAATTAGCAGACGTCAGGTGATAAGAACTGAAACTCAAGCGTAGTTTAAAAAACTAGTGCCATCTGAATAAGGCTATGCACTGTAAAAATGACCATGATTTTAATGCTAAAAGGCAGAAAGACAGTAAAAACAGGTAATTGTACGGTAGTTTATGGTAAGTGGAAAAAGAACGTATAATTTACAGTGAATAACAGTACATTGCCTTCTCAGAATTCCCTTGTTATTTGATTGTTACTTCATTTGGTTCTTGTTGCTTTTTCATTGAAATATTTATGTTTATTCGTTTTTTTTCTCGTCAGTTTTGCAGATTGTTTAAAAAAAATGCAATAAGCGTATATGCGATAAACTTTACAGCAATACTGTTAGGAAACTTCAAATCTTTACAGCTATCCATGTAATTTTTACAACTCACAACCTTCGAAACTGCTTTATAAAGTTTAGCTTGCTAAAAGTTTTATAAGCTGAACAAATGGCAAGCTGTTAAACAAAGGTACGATCCACTGAACAAACTCTACTTCTATTCCTCACATCCTTGTTTTCATTCTTGTCAAAAATGAAATATGCCACGACTTTAAGGTCAAAAACATATCATCGCATAACACACAACATCATAATTAAGTGGGATCTTTAAGTGTATTCTATTCTATATAGCTGTTACAAATGATAAACATCTGTATTTTATAACCCAAGCCTGAGCAGTAGTAATAGTGATGTTTGCCTTACTGAGCAGCACTAATAATTTAAACATCAATACCTTAGGCCTCAGTGTATTCATTCAATATGGTAACATAGGAGTACAGCAATACTGTCCTGTATCGATCTCCTTCCACCTTTATTTTCCCAATGCTAGCATCGGCTCAGGATTTACGTATCCACATCCACCCGTTTCACAGATATCGATTAGCTCCTCTGGCTGTTCTGTGTTAGCTAACAATCTCCAGAAGGATGCTGTTCTCTCACACCTACTTTCCCATTCATTCATTTATGAGTACAGAAACTTTTCCCAATGATATAAAACTGCATCAGACCTTCCTCAGCTTGCCACAGAGCGGGAAACATTCATTTACAGTTCCATAAACATCTTCCTGAGCATCATGCTGTGTAGTTAGTGCTGACAGTTAAGAAAAAAGCAGTTAAGCGCCACAATAAAACCTCTTACATAAGAGAGAAGCGTGACGCCTATAGCACAATGTTATGACTGCGGCTTTATGCATTATCTCATTTAAACTCGAATGCAGATCCGTATCTGCTTAATTGCCTCACAAGTGAATGGAAGCGAAGCTTGATGTGATTTTCTTACCTCCCTTCAAAAAAAAAAAAAAAAAAAGGAGGAGATTGAACTCTGTCTTAAAGTGGCAGTCTATTTTAAAACATGGCAGGATATGAAACTTAAGGACCATTTTACTGACAGTATCTCCACTGCTGGAGGCGCTTCCTCGTCAAAGAAGGCAGACAAAGGTGAAGTGTTTAAAGGGGGATTAGACGTCTCCTTTACATGTATTGAATTGTTTGAAGCGCTTGTGTGGACGGCTGCTCTAGAATACCACAAGGACTTTGTTTACCTTATTGAGAACCCCGTGGAGCAGGATGCAGCAATGTTCAAGCACTGAGTTGAAAATCCCAAACTCTAAAAGCAGGAAATATCTTTTTGTGTTGCCGGACCGTAGGAAATAAATGACTTCCGCTCTAATACCCTTCATCAAAGATGAGGGAATATTTCAAAAGTTCCTTTTTTTCTTTTCTTGCCATTTTTTAAATATAACATGACTGTTTTCCTTTTTCTTTTACTTTTTAAACCTTTTTCAACCACTTCTTGATGTCTGTGATCTGTCAGATCAGATGACAGAACCTTGTGACATACACAGCAAAACCTCCCTTGATACAACACTACTAAGAGGAAAAAAACCTTTCATCTCATAACTTACTGAAGCTTGTGGACTACATGCTGCTGAACATTAAGAAGATATCACTGCTGAAAAATAAGAGATGCATGGTGTTCGCCAAAAAGGTACTACCGAGAGTTCCAAAAAATGTTATTGCTTTTTTTAGCATTGCTGCTGTAAACATTTTTTAAAGTGAAGTGTTTCTAGTGGCACCCAATGGAACGCAAAAATAATATATTTTGAGCCGTTTTCCTAAAACAACTGTCTTCCACTGTTCAGACAAATAGGTGAGGATGAAAAGAAGAGAAAGCGAGGCTCAGACAGACTCTTAAGTGATCATTTGTGGTAATAAATTGATTTTGGTTTATATGCTAAGTGTCTTTCACTCATTTTTTCCCCCACATCCATAACAACATGTTTGGAAATAACACGTTGTCAGAGAAATTCTAATCTAAAGCTACTTTAAATTCACTTTTCAAGCAGGAGACAGATACACAATGGCTGCAAATAGCCATGTTGACCACCATTAGCAGGCGAGACTTTAAACGAAATGTCATATCAAAAGAAAATCACAAAATCCGAATACAAAATAAAACATGGCTGCTTCTCTTCATGCCCTGAGAGTGAACGCTGGCATCTGTCATTAAGTATTGGCCAAATAAACAACAGTGCACATATTTGTCCAGCGATTAGCGTTGACAAGGTCTCAGCCACAGATTTAAAATCTGACAACAGCAAAATGGGACATAAATACTCTAAAAGTCTTTTCTGTTTGATTTGCATATCTCACAGTAGAAAACAGAGGTGAAAAATAGCAAAACAAACACCTATCCTTATCTACTTTACCGTCAATGAAAGCGGATTTTGCCACAGGTTTATTATCCGCCATGAGAAGAAGAAAACAAACATTCATTTTCTTTAAACATGCAAAAGAGATGAAAAGTCTGTGTGCTTATATTAAATGGAATCACATTACTCAGCGTATGTACACAAGAAAAGTTCCCCTCAAACATTTGCTTGATACACCTTCATTTGAAGAACGAAAAACCTTCACAACAAATTCATTTTCCTCAAAACACAAGCTACTTGTCTAATGAAATCTAGAGGGATTATAAGACTTTGCCAGCGCAGCCCACATCCTTCACCTATTTCAGGAATATCTTCAGGGTGTAAACCTTTTCTTCCCCTCATATCTCTCCTGCGCTCGACCTTAAAGGGATTAGACAGCGAGCGTGCACTCAACACGCACATACACACCCACCTCGCCGGAATATATTTGTGTTTTTTTTCCATCTTCAGACAACAGAAGACGTATTAATTGTCGCCGCTGAAGAACAGTCGCCGCTGAGTCTCATGATGAGCTGTCTGAGCTCAATACGTTCAAAATTGAAACATGGCTAATTGTGCTGTTTTGTCATTCATACCTAACTGACCCCAGGTAGCAATTACAACGGGTAAGCTTCAGAGTGAAGGGTGGCACTCTGTGCATTTACACGCCAGCAGCTCATGTTTTCAGTATCAGTCGATTAATTTACAATAAATGCTGCTCCACACAAACTCATCTCTTCTTACTGGGTCACCTGCATTGAGCCGTACATCTGAGAACACAATGTACCAACAAATTATTCTTATTAGCTATAATCAAAATCGCTGGCCCAGCTGTGTATCCCTAGAACTCAATGTTTTTCTCCAAATCCTGCAGCCATATGTTATACGTTCTAATTCCACCAACTAAATCAAATTCTCTCTGAGAAGTCTTCATTAAACAATCTGAGAATGATGATGACTTTCCAGAATGCTTTCAAGAGATCTAAATCTGAGATACTGGTGAAAAAAAAAAAAAAAACTGCAAATGGAAGCTTCAGCACGTTTGCGTCAATGAGAACTCCTAAGAGCCCTGTAGGTGGATGGTTCAGGCACCCAGATAAATGCTCACACGATTGCATGCGTTTCTCTGGCACCCGTCAGGAATCCTTTGTATTTGTCGAGAAAATGGCGCTTTGTCAATTACACTCAATAATGCCTTCTGCTGATTTGCCAGAGATAATTAACAACTCTAAATGCACCCTCAGGTAAAAAGAGTGGATCTGAGAGCAAATGAAAGTGTGAGAGGCTGAGAGAGTGAAGACAAAGTAAGGCAGAAGCGCTGCAATTTTGTCTGCTATTATAAGGCTGTACTAACTACAACAATATGCCAGGTGTCAGGGCACTGCAACATTTCTACAACTGTCTATGCTGCATTAAACCACTCAAGGTGTTTTATCTTTGTACCACAGTAAAAATAAAGTGAGAGAGAGAGAGGAAAAAAAAGAAAAGAAAAAAAAGCTTTTCTGTCCCACAGAAGGGGCTGCCAGGAAACCAGAACAGCAGCAGCTGTTCCCCGCATGCTGCTGCAGCTGAAGCCCAGTGGGATTTAGCTCAAGTTTTGCTCAGGTAAAAGACAGCATTGTTGGGAATTCTGTATTTATTGCCTATTGTTCTGACTGGAGCTGTTTTCCAGCACACTTTTTCTGGACAGCGTCTACTGCTGTAAAAAAAAAAGGCCGGCATTGGCAAAGAACCGGTTGGCATTCCGGTACAGTCTGCGAAGCGCCCAGATGTAGGTTGACAAGGATGTGCGAATATATGCCCGTCGGATTCGGGTTGTGTGTCTTCAGCGGAGAAACCGTGTGGGACAGGATGTCCTGGACAGGTATGGACTGGATGTGTGGTGTGAACAGCAGGGATTTGCGGAGAGGCAGGGCCTCAGCTCCGACCTGTCACAGGCTTTAATGCACTTGACTACACTTAACAGAGGCAGCCAGCCATGGAGAGATGCACATGGGAAACACGGTTGGCTGGACAGGTTCTGAGCACATGGGTCGGCCTCTTTCTGAGTGTATACACACAAACACAAAGCAACAAACTGAACACAAAAGAAACAAATGTCAATATATATTTTTAAACTGCCTCATCCTTCAAAAACAGCCTCTTTTGTGAAGCCTGCATTACGTTGTGACTGCATCACAAATCAATCTGAACTAAAAATAAGACACACAAAATGGTAATATTATTTGGAGGTTGTCAAAAATAGATTTACTGAATGTTGAAATACGGGTGTTTACGCGTTGACGCAATGTTGGATGCAAAGTCACAGTCTGGAAGAAATTTAAAGCTCAGTTTCAGTGAAAAGTCTTTTTGGACAAGAAGAAAGTTCTAAAAATTACAGTATGTTTTCATGTTACATCACCCTCTTTTATCTGAAAAGATCAAGGGCAGTTTGATTCCTCATGATATGACCCTTTTAAAGTTTGGTAAGGTGTCCTAACCAAGCATGATGCAATGTAGTGACAAGTGATAAAAGCTTTTTCAAGTAAATCTGTGTTTTTAATCCAACCAGCCATGGTTTATATTTCTGTTGAGATGAACTGGGTGGCCCCTGCCCTCCATCTCAATAATGCTCCTAATAACCGTGCATTAACATTCAATTATGATTTGGATAACTCAAGTTTCACATTAAGCGTGGACAGACAAATCATTCGAAACATAGCAAAATGGCAGGCCAAAAATCGTCCACAATCAATAGTGTGTTTTAAAAACCAAACAAGTTTCTGTTGGTCAACACAGCGCATTTGAGATCGACAAGCTAAATGTGTGTTGGGAACTTTTCCTATTGACATGACTGGATTTCACCTGCAATTTTTTTCCTGGGAACAGTAGATAAAACTCATATTCTATTAAACGTTTTCTTGAAAACTCACATTGACTTTAAAGACATACTTAAAGCTTCAATTTAAAAGAAAATGTTTAATGGATGTCTAAGTAAAACCCATAATCCAAACACAAACGACAAAATCTGTCATCATTTATTTCTAACCTGCAATGCACGCATACAAATAATTAACTGTTTGATTGATTGATTGTCTGTCCATGCAATTAAAACGTCAACGGGGTCCAATGTTGTTTTGACATTCATTGAATGGAAAAATTCTTTACAATGTCATATTTTGAGTTCCACAGAACAAACAGCATAGGTTTAGAATTTTCTGTTTTGAGTGAAATATCCCCTTAAGTGTTTCAGTCGGTATTAATAGCAGAATGTTAATACTCAGGGTTAAAGGTTTAGAACAAATCTGATACTAAAATGTTTGAGGAACATAAATAAAGACCAACCCATTGTAGTTGACACTAAGTGACGCTGTGTACTCCACTCTGCTAAATTCACAGTCAACCATTCCTGTCAAGACTCTGACGGCAAGCTGGAGAAAACTTTGGAAAAAGTGAACTAACAGCTCAAACTGATGCCATAAATCTTACCCTCAAAAAAACTCATTATCTCTTTTTGCGAAGATAGAAGCAACCCCCCTCCCTTCATTCCAAATCGCACCCGTAAATCTCAAGCATGGGGAAAAGTGTGGTGGATGGATGCTTGATTACTGTAATTTATAACTACAGGCTTCGCAGGGAGTCCTGTCTGATAATTAATGTCTCAGTTCTGTTATCTCTCATTTGTTTCAAATGGCTAAAGGTGACTCTTTGGGACATGGGGGATAGGATAGTGGCTATTTGTGTGGGGACGCGTAGAGGGTGAGGAGTCCAGCTCGGGCCTGGGCAGACACGATCTATAGTCATCCATCACCTTACAAACACACACACATTCTGTTATACTCAATGTGGCCCGCGGAGGACCTCCAAAGAGGCAGTAAGCAGGCCAGCAAGCATGTGTGCTCTTATTCCAGCTTTTTGCAGCAATACCCGACCCCCGACGCACATTGGAGACTTGAAAATCCATAAACCTCGCCATATTTAGCCTGCCTGACGTGGAACAAAAAGCAATTAACAAAAGCATTCACTCAGGAACGCCATTATTAACATTTTCAATTGGACGCCCAATACTGGAGAAAGAAAACTCATTAGGGCTATCGAACACGCATGCAGGTACGCTGTAAATGAGGCAGCTTTCAATTACAGTTGGGTCCTTTCATCAAGACAGCTTTGTAAATTTATGATATTTCTGCCTATTACGATCATTTCTCTGCTTTTTTGTGGATGTCAAGTTGCACTTTAACAGGACACGGTTAAGCAAGCGTGATTTTCCTATTGTGCCACGAGATACAGTAACTTCCAGACGCTCATCAAACTGTTGGTATTTCAATGAAAGCAGAAAGTCCTGATTTCAATCTACAGAGTTCTTAAACTACAATAACCTAAACATAGCACTATTAAATATCAAATATTTATAAATATACCGCTTCGCCACAGGGCGCCCTGACCTTACCATCTGCTTTTGATTCAAAGGCAGCATCCTGTTCATAGATAGAGTCATAATACTTTGTATTTTCCACTGGTGTCAGGAGTATCTTTACAACATGAGTGACGTGCAAAACATTGGCCGTCAGTAGCCAGTGTCCAAAGAGAAGGAATAATTCCGGCCCCTTGAGCTACCGGTCTTGTTTTGATAGCTGGAAGTAAAATGTCAGGCACAACATGGGCTTAGTTTTGTGTTCTTTCAGTGGCAAAAAAAAAAAAAAAAAAATCAATCCATATTTTGCCAGGGTACAAAAGCACAAAGAACCCTGGGAAGAGACCCCTGCAGCTCACCCACGGGCCGATGTACCACCCAAGCATTTTAGTGCCTATACAGTCAGGCAGAGGGGAAAACTGTCACATCAATGGGTGCTTTATGCCAACACATATGGGACAGGTGCTAGACATTTAGCAAAGTGGGTTGTGTGTTACGGTTTCGTAATTGCCAATGATTGGCCTTCGAGCATTGATTGTCACCATTGACAACTTGCACAAAGAGCCACCATGTAGCAGTGATTATCTACTGTACCTCTTTCAGAGGGACCTTTTTTGGGGGGTATTAAAAAAAAAAACCTTTAGAAAACTGGGGGTGGGGGGTCTTGCACAAACATTTCAAAATTTTAAACCAAGAGCAAATGCATTCGATTTCTGCAACTTTGTTCTAAAGTGGCCATAAACAACTAACTGCCCAAAGTAAAAGAGAGAAAGCGATGTGTCAACTGACTATTTAAGAGACTTAATAAATACATAAATAAATACTGAACAACTATATTGCAATATATATGCAGTTATTTTGAAAGGTGAATTAATAATTTAAAATGTTTATTCTATGTCCTGAGAGTTTTGCATAAACTTTTTACATAACTACATTTTTTTTAAATCACAATAATATTATTTGTTAATTTACTTAAAAAAAAGTATTCAGATACTGCAAAACATAGCAAGATATGCAATTGTATTCACAAATCTATATTTATACAGCACATCCATATGGTACAGGCAGTGTCACGGAGTAAAAATAATTTATTATCAAAATTATTTTAAAATATAAGTATAATAACTGGTTTTGCACTCATCAAGTCTTGAAAATGATATATTTCTATTGCTTAATATAAGCACATCTATATAATGAAAAATATTATGACACATATTCTCTAATTTTATTATTACATTTATATTTATATTATTATAGAACTATTAATGCAAAAACAAGGCACGCTTGATCTATTTACATTAGGTGACATAAATCAAACCTTCTCAAAACAGTAAAACGTTATAAATCTGACTATCAGAGCCACGTTTGAACCTGTTGTGAAATAGAAGAAACCTGTGACAGTTTTCTGCTTTAAGTCCACAGAGGATACAGTATCGTATAAATAATAGGATATCTTCCTGTTGACATTTCTACCGTTGCACCATATATTTACTATTATAGTCTGCCCAGTCCCTTCTTCAACTCTAACAATGTCAAAAATGACTTCCAGGAGAACAAAACCCTGAAGCCAGCTCTATCTGGCACACAAAAGGCGTTCTTAACATCTGTTGAGAGCCCAGCAACGAGAAATATGTTTTCTTTCTAGTGTCGGTTCCGGGCGTACTCTGAGGAGAATGAGCTGGCGTGCTGCACTGAGATCTTCATCTGCTCGGAGATCTTTGATGTTGGCCTTCCTCTGCTCCCGTTCCCTCCCCCCTTCATTCTCCTCTGTTTATTTAACCTTTACGGAGTCCTCATTAGCCGGCTCACCCACGAGAGCGTGCTGGATTGTCAGTAGAAGGCTAAATTAACAGTTGGAGCATTGATGTGACTAATGCCTTGAGCTGGGATCATGTTGGTCAGTATGTTCTGTGTAATTACTTCATCACCATGAAGCAGTTTTCCTAAGTGATTAATGGCATATGGTTTTTTACCCCCGCAACGCCTTTGCCCCCATGTTGAAAGTGCGCCGAAAGTTTGTTATCTTGCTGTTAAGCAGTGTCCGCCAGGGCCCCGTGAAAGGATTGCTCACTTTAAGGGCTCAAAGCCGCTGACATGTACCGCATTAATGGATTCCGTGTCCTGGAGACGTCTCGCCCAGCGTAGCGGAGCAAAAAGCAAGCGGAAGAGGATAAAAAAGAAAAATACACAGTCAAAAACCCACCCACGCTCTAATAGTGTTGTGGACAAGGTCTGAAAATGCATGTGTGTAATTTGGTAAGTAATTAATTAGGCATGACAAAACATAGACAAGGCGCCGCATCCGTAATCAGCATGCGCCTCCGCCAGTGGGAAGAGTCCAGCGTTTTACAGAACAAAAAGATGGGCTCTCTTTTACTCCCTTCCAGAAACATAATTATCGGCAGGCAAGGTGGCACACGGAGGATCGGTTCAGGGCCTTACAGAGTAAACAGAGGGAGAGAGACAACGAGAGAAAAAGGAAACAAGAGCAAACAAGCCAGAAATTCAGCCAAAGAAAGCCAGAGAGGGTGGTCCCCGCAGAGGTCTCATGCCCCAGGCTGCTGGTCACACTCGCTACGGGGTCACACAGAAATGCATGCTGTCTTCACTGTAGCATGCAGATGACAAAAAGGGAACGGCGTATGGAGACCGAGAAGATGGAAGCAAACGAAGGCCTACAGGTAGAGCGCTTGTGATCTTTCAGCTTTGGCTGCGCTGAAACCTCATTATCAGACAGAGAGACGTGAGGATTGGGTAATGAATCCCAGCGCTATGTGTGTGTGAGCGCTGGCTTGGAGGGAAGGCTCGGCGTTTGGAGCGAACCCAGCGAGAGGGAGGCGCACGCTGGGCCAAGCGGACTCCTGAAGATAATTGACAGTTTGCCTCAACAGGTTGCAGCTTTTCTCTAATACGGTCTCCTGCAGCAGGCCGACCGACATTTGATAATTGGGTGGCAGTGGTGGGTGAGTTGTCCCCTGACCGAAGCCCTTCTCCACAGCTGGCCCTCGCTCAGACCTGTTTGACAGCTGCCAACAAGATACGGGGGCTCCAGAGGCCCTCTGGGATACAGTCATCAGTCAACAATACTAAAAATAACCTGAGGGGACTATGGCATCACACTGATGGCCGTTTTTTTTTTTTTGATGGCATGGAATGAGATGACAGAAGAATGAGGTAAAATCGCTTTGCCATCAAGGAGGTGAGAGCTGTGTATCACAATGGCCAATATTACAATCTGGAGGATGTTGCTTAAAGAAAACCAGAAGAATAAACTTAACCCCAGAATGCATGACCACCGAACAAACAAGCATAACTGAAATGAAATTGTCATTCACAAATAATACAAAAGTAATAGACAGTCAAGTAACATAATATTGACCAAACATAAACAACAATATCAAAAATACATAAAATGGTCAAAATTTGTACTTTATAAAAGACACGGTATGATATGTAAATACTGATACTTTTTAAATAAAAAAATAATAATTATATATATC
>JAUYWG010000022.1:1748001-1761714 GCA_034779775.1 Enteromius afrohamiltoni | reverse complement strand
TGTCGCACTGTATCCCACCCCGGTCTCTACTTCATTAGAGCACAAATTCTAGCAGGTGCGGACATCGCCCTTTTTTCTCTACTCTCCCCTATCTCTCCTGTTTCTGCAGACCACCAAGTGGATTGCGGTAAGGTGGATTGCAAACACACCAAAACCAACCCTTTCCGTATATTATCACTCTCTGAAATATTTGCTCTGTTTTTCCCCACAGGAGGCACGAGCACAGCGATTACCTCTCCATCATCACTCAGCTCGCGCTGTCCTACGGTGGCTCTCAATTTTATACATCTCACAAACTCTTTTCTGCCAAATGTGCCATCTGTGTTTCACAACGGAACCAATGCCCGTACTGGGGAGCTCTCGAACTTGAACTCCACAGTATCACTTCCGTGGTCTGCAGATCAATCTCACACTCCTCCACCTCCGCAGGTCCCAGCGACCACACTGCAGATTCCTCCACGTCTGAAATTTCTGTGGAGGAGCCCACGCTAGATACATTTGTCCTGTATGTAAATCGATGAATGAAAATGCTAAACAGTATCTGTCAACTCCTGTTAATTTTTCTCGCTTGGCAGCGGAATTGTTTCATCACCCTGATCCTAACTTTTCTGACTATCTCTTAACAGGCTAAAAGCACGGTTCCCATCCAGGCTGTCTTCCTTACCAAACTCACATCTGTCCCAACCTTCAGTCTGCCAAGAATGAGCCCGAAATCTCCTGATTAAAGTAGTTGGAAGCAGATTTTATGATCAGCCCCTTTTCTAGGTCCCCCTTTTACATTTTTTGCGTCAGTCTGATTGGGATAGCTACTTGACATTTTTTGGGTAAAAAAACGTTGCATCATCGACCTGTCATGATCATTCCAGTATTAATAGCCCCCTTCCAATCGCAGAATTCTGCCTCAACTATCATGATATTGATCAAGCAATCGCTATGATCAAAAAAATTGGCTACGAAGCATGAATGGCAAAGGTTGATATAATCTCAAAGTCATGCCCATGCACCCCAACTTTTGGCATTTCTTTGGTATCTGCTGGCTCAAGAACTTCTATTTTGCAGTCCGCCTCACCTTCAGCTGCAAAACCAGCCACAAGATTTTCAAATTTTTGCTTTCAAAAGCAATTTGCTGGATTTTAACAAATAACTACCAAATCCCCTACCTCATCCACCTCCTAGACCTCATTATCTCCCCTCCAAACGATATCCCAGCAGCCAATATCCTGAAAGTCCAAAAAGTATTTTCTGTTCTGGGCATCCCCATCGCCCAAGAAAAGACTTCAGGACCCGGTTCCCTTATAGAATTCCAAGGCTTTAACCTCGATTCACAAAAAATTCTTGCTTCCCTCCCAAAAGAGAAAGTCGACAGAATCATTCTGATAGCTTCAAAGCTCATAGCTAACCCTCATAGTTAAGTATGCATAATTCCACAAGGCTTTTTGACCCAAACATCCATCCATCCATTCAAATTATAATTTTACTCACTGTTAAAACCAAATTTGACAGCTATAACTCTTTAAATAAAGTCTAAAATGTAAAAATATGTATTGTTTTATATTAATATTATGAAATGAAATATAAAATGTGTGTATTTTTACCCAAACACGATTTCAGGATCACTAAAAAGTTACTTTAAGTAAAACCATGCATTTAAACACTGTAAAATATTGATTCAAAAGCCATAAATCTAAAAAGATTTATAAAAATGTGTAATCCCAAATTTGAGAAAATGTATTATGACCAACGGGCAGACTATTCATACAGTACTTCTGATTCATGCTCATTTCTGTGCTGATCTCTGAGACCTATACATATTTTTTTCAAACATCCTTCAAATATACCATCCTTGGAGGGATAAGACTGCATTTGAATTTGTATAGCGATCACAGTCCACTTGAATAGCACTGAGTGTATTGTTATGAGCTGTGTGGGTGGATGTGGTGAACAGTATGTAAGAGTGTGAAGAAGGTCAAGGAAGAGGAACTTGTCCAATACCTTACATTACATCATGGGTTCTAATCATTTTCATTAAATCTACTTTTATAACACTTCTAAAACAGGTCAATATAATTAAGGAAAAAAAAAACCGAGAAACCCAACATCAACACTGCACGTTAGTTAATAATATCAGTGTTAGGATAAAAAGAAGGGTAATTAGGTAATTACAAGTTATGCTTTCGGTGAAGAGCTGTGCATTTAAAAGCAACAAGTAAAAAATCATGTCAAATCAAATTCACCTTTCCAAACATGCACTTCAAGAATGTATTATGATTACAGTAAGGCAGATGACATTTCACATAAAAAAACCCACCCCAAATTAATACCCTCGATTTGCGTTGGAGTAGCTCAATATTTTTCAAAACCTTCAGCCTTTCAGGTTCCAAGTAGGTCCTCTGTTTTCCCCCCAAGTGCACAGACATTTATAGAATGTGTCGAGTCCCAGGGAGGTTAATTATGTGGGGCGTGATCTGTTTACTTATTTAACCCGTCTGCGAGATGCCTACTGCCTGGCTAGCTGGAGAGATAGCTAGACCTGGAGCCCAAAGCTACTACAGCAATTCACTTCATCATGTTCCTCCACTGAGAGTTTATCTTTTTGCCAATCTGCTTGAATATGTGCAATACCTGAATATGAACTACTTCAGGCAGGTGAAACATAATTACCCGCAGTCAAATGTTTTGAATAATTTATATATACAATAAAAACAACAATTTATGAAAAACTACTACTACTACTACTGCAAAAAAAAAAAAAAACTATTCAATTTGAATGTATTGTAAAATGTAATTAATTCCTGTGATGAAAATTACTCTAGTTTTCGCATGATTCTTTACGAAGTCATTTTGGTTATGCTCATCAAACATTTCTTATTATCATCCATTTCAAAAACAGTGTTTTATTTTTTGGTTAAACGGTGACACATTTGGTCAGGGTTTTCTAATCAATAAACCTCTGATAAATTCTGATCTGAAATTTTAAGTTCAAAATACACTATGGAGGAGAAGTAAGTTTAAAACTTGCTTCCATCATTTCGTCATCCTGTTCCATCATCTTCTCTTCTAATTGTCTGACTTTCGGGAAATTACAGGACATCGGCTAACGGGTAAAAATATTGCAAATTGCTAACAATTTCTCGAAATCTCTTGGTAAGACAATTCCCGGCATAGAAGTAATAAAACCAATACAATGTTTCACTGCTTCATATCTGCTTCTTACTTAAGATAAGATAGATAATTTCCTTTATTTAGAGTGAATAGGAATCTCTCAGTGGCAGCCATATACTCTCTCTATCAGCGAGTAGATTGTAATCCTAGACAGCACCATTAGCATCTCCAAGCAATATGGGCTCATCACTTCAGTAGTGTTCCTCTCAGTCTCTGATTGTCTCGGATATGAGCCAAGTTTATATACCCAGAAGCGGAACGAAAAGGGGGCATTCCTCTAATATCAACTGGCATCTAGGGCAGAGGACCCTCCCTGTCCCGCGCTCTCAGACTTGGTGGGACTGACTGTGGTGCTCCAAGGGTTTGTGGAGGGGGGATTCATTACACAGTGTTCCTCCCCAGCAGAGAGTACAACTGTAAGAGGCCAATCTACCCCCCCAGCACCATCCATTTCCAAAAACCCCCTGACCTCCTGCGCTCTTGGATCGGTTGCTCGTCGGAAAGTGCTTTCAACCGACCCGGCTAATGTATTATAAATCAATTATCTTCTACTATGGGTTGAGCTCTCTAATCTTTTTCTGACATCCAATTAAATAATATGAGAGCAATACAGATGGGATCCCACCCAGTCTATTCACCGTGATGCTAACATGTTTCAGAAACTATTTAAAGAAGATCTATGAATACAGTGATTGATTTTCATTCATTAAATCTTAAGTCACGCTGTAGGCCTCTGCAGCTTACGGAGCAAATGATGGTGGGCTGCAGCCTAGGTGAATGTTAACAGCGTAAGAATTAGCGTAAGGAAGAAAATGGCTAGAGATCTGGGATTTTAAAAACTCATTTAAACATGGTCAAATTGGATTTTCAAATTATATCAAAAATGAAATTAATTTAAGAACTAGTGGTCTCGGTCGTAAAATCTCTAATAAAATATTTTGGTAATACTTTATTTCGATATCCCAGTTTACACATTCTACTAAAAGTAAGTAACTTTGCAACTACATGCCAACTAGCAGTCATTAGAGTATTAGTCGACTGTCTGCTTAATATCTCCTAACACTTGATTCAGTGGGTCCACAACATTCAACATACTGACTATGAGAAACTTATTCTACTAACCCTAAACCTACCCTAACAGTCTACTCTAAGAGTTAGTGGACACGTAGTTGCAAATGAATGAGAATTAGTTGACATATAGTTGACATGTAGTTACAAAGTTACTTATACAGTAGTTAGTAGAATGTCGAACCTCTTAAGACCCTGCGTCCTCATATGAGGAAATGATATTTTAGTGAATTTGTCTGAGACTATACATGTCAGTTCTGAGTCTGGATGTGCTGTACAGAGCACATTCAGGGCTTTTCAGAGATACCAAATGACTGGATGTTCTATCATTATCACTCCCTTTCATTGGCCTTCAGAAAAGCATGAAATTAATTAAGTGATGCGCTTATGGAAAAACAAAAAATGGAAATATTATCATATTTTGTAATAATCTAATTTTTAAATTGTGTGTCATAAATTAACATCTCTGAAAAATCTTGTGGGGTTTGAAGAAAACTGAGAAAACTAATTTATGACCATTTTACACACATTGTCAAAAGAAAAATGTTATTTTGAATAATTCTGTTATAACATAGTTAAGAATCATCTTCATACAAAAAAAAATCTTAAAACCTAAAAATGTATTGTTATTATAAAAAGCAATTGCTTTTTCCTATGCATGTTCATCCATGTCTTTTCATTTCCAGTCCTGATTTCCTCATCCAAGGACATGGCATAACTTAGATATAATTTATTAAAAAAAAAAAGAAACCACTGCTCTAAACCAGTGGTTTTCAAACCTGTCCTACAAGCACCCCTGTCCTGCACATTTAGTACATCTTCCTTATCAGACACCCCTGATTCATGTCTTGCAGTATCTGCTAACGAGCTGATTAGTTGAATCAGGTGTGTCTGATAAGGGAGATATGCAAAATGTGTAGGACAGGGGTGCTAGTAGGACAAGTTTGAAAACCACTGCTCTAAACCATGTAAATTAACTCTACACTACTTCCAGGTCATTAATGAAATGACTAAATGCTAAAACATTCTAAAATGTAAAAAATTTATTAAAGAGTCATGCAAATTAAGTAGAAAAGATCAATTTACAAAAAAAAAAAAATCCAAGCAGAAGAATTGTCACTCGTGCCCTTAAAAAATATATAAAAGAAATAAATAAGCAAAACCTGTTTTTTTTTTGTTTTTTTGTGATGCTCTCAGATTTTGAAGAGAAACAAACAAACAGATACATATTTTAAATTATACACTACTTCCAGGTCATGTACAATGTAAACCATGAACAAAACAAGAACAAAAAAAATATCACCCATAGGGATTTCCACTAGTGCTCTGAGATGGTGGACCTTTATAGATTTATAGTGCACAACTGTCCCACCTGCTAGAAATAAAACAGAATCTAAAAAATGTTACAAAAGATTTCAACTTATTTGGACTAACCGACAGGCCACAGCTCTGACTGTAAAATGTAAAAGGTTCCCTCAAAACAAGCACTGCAGAAACTGTGAAGATCTGACTGAGTGTAAAGGGAAAGAATGTTCATCACAGACTCTGACTCGCTAACTGTTCAGGGTTTTGTTCTTAACATAGTAATTTACAGCGGGAGCCACTGGAGATCTGTTAATGATGCCTCAGGTTTGACTTTTTCACATGACAGTCCTTGTGCGGAGATCTACGCTATAGAAGCAGAGCCCCTCAGCACTTCTCCATTTACCTCTCAATAGCTCTCATGACGATACCCTTCTCTATCACAAGTACATAAGAACACTGGTGTGCGCACGTGCCTCCCTCGCTCTGGCCCCGTTTACACCTGCTAAAACCTGCCTTGGGGATCCACTCACAAATCGTCAGGGGAGACAGAACGACATTTACACCTGTTATTCGCACGTGTCTCCTGTGTCCACAATCTCTGATTTCATGGCGTTACTCATTGCATCAGTGTTTTGCATAGAGAAACACAAAGGAACACATTTTTGCTTCCAAGCGCAAAGGAGATATTTCTGTCTCTCATACACACATCAACAAATCCATGAAATACCTCAAGCATGCATGTGCAACTTATCTTCGACACATACAAAAACCAAAACAAACAAACAAAAACAGGTCAAACACACCTGGTGTGAAGTAATAAATAGAAAAAAAAAAAACACCACTTGCTTGACGTCTGTATTTGAAAATGTGATTTCCTGCTTATGACAGACTGACACAATCGCATCTCTTTTGCTTCAGATCCACTTTTCTTCTACAGTGAAGGATCCCTGAGTTTCTGGCGGAAAACAAAAGAAAGCCGAGAGCATCGTTTTCCAGGCTGAGCTGCGTAGGCAACCGGGCAATGTAGTCAAACAACAAACAGGGCTAGACTGAGAAAAGGTCGGTCAGGTGGTGATGGGGTCTGCGATTGAAAAGGGTGGGGGAGTGCGAGAGCTCTGTGCTGGAGAGGCGAAGCTGGCGGCGGAGCTTTTTTTAATGCGGTATTGATGAGTGAGGTCACTGGCAATGATTAAACTCGCAGTCGATCATCAGCGCGTAGCAGGAGCCCTGCGTACTGTTTGCACGGTGATGAGATGAAAAAACAGGGTGGCGGAATGGAGTGCCATGCTGCACCTTAAGCCTTGATTTAGTGCCTTCATGGGGATTGATTGAAAAGAGCAGCATGTCTCTGCTAATCTGTGGGACGGAGGGGCTCTGGAGGCCCCTGCTGCTGTTACACATACTGACGAGAGCTGGAACCAGCCGGTAAGCTGGAGCGTATCCTATTAAAATAGGCTACATCCAGATTGATCGGAACACGCATGCGTATACACACTTTGCATGCACGATTAGAGCATGCGGTCACACTTACACAGATACAAACTACAAAGAGCCGAACACAAAAACACTTCAATGACACACTGGAGTGAATCAATCACATTTATTCATCTACTGTAGTCTTGTAATCTTTAAAATACTACTACATTACAATTAGTTAGGTTAGACGATTTTAAGGTGGTCTACATCCCTCGGGAGGTGTGGCCTGATTCGAGGCTTGTTGTAAACAATTTTTATTTTTCCCGCAAAAATCGTGTCATTACAATTACTTGTCTGCTCATGATTGAAACAAAGCATCATAAATAACAAACATTCAAAAACTCAGGCAAGCTTCTAACGTGATACCCGCGAAAGCCAATGAGAGCGATCAAGCGTCACCTACCAGATGTTGCACGCTTCTATAGCTGAAACTTGGCAGGCACAAACATTGTTTGTTTTTTCTTCTCAAGTCACGTTTGAGCTCGCACGTTTCCATGAAATCGCTCATACGATGGACAAGTGTGTGGTCTCTTGGTCTGGTCGAATCATCTAGTGTGCACGTTCAAAGGATTATAAGGCTAAAAATCGGTTGAACAGTCTTCATGTCTGTGGTCTCCCATGGTATTCAATCATTTAAGATTTGAAAATCCTCTAGTGTGCGGCAAGCCCAACATACAGTAGAATTTCCCTGACTGCACAAAGGAGAGAGGAAACTAAGGACAATTTGCAGCTCCTCATGAGCACCACTGACAAACATCTCATTTTGTAAAATGTGTGGTAAGTACTGGCGTTCCATAATATAAATATGTATGAGAGATCACGATTTTCGAAAGTGAAAATTTCAAAAAAAGTGATAGTTTCAATGCCATAATCCCCGATGCCTGTTATTTATAAAGTCTACAGTATAATGACCCAAAGATATAACTGCACTGTAAAAAATGGAACTGCACATTTTTCAGTTTATGAAATCTCAAAAACTAAAAAATTATATTTATTAAACTACATAAGACCAACAAAATTACCCTAAATGTTATTCCAAATAGTGAAACACTGTTATCTGAACAAAGAATTGAATGTGTTGTTGAAACGTTAAGGTTTTTTGAGTTCCCAGCATGCATTAATAAATTAAGCAATTGCTGTTTTAGGATTATTGTTTTGCTTGTTTCAGTTCAACGTTTATTTTTGTCATTATTGTAAGTTATTTGTTGTGCTGTGGTGTTAACATTTGTTGATTGCCACTATTCTTTAGGTTAGTGTGTCTAGAGTGTATCATCTTCCAAAAAGCAGAAGAAAAATGCATTCAAGACAATAGTTTAATCTGAACAAGTGACTTTACTCAGTTACTTGGGTCTTTGTCCAGAGTTGAAAAAACTCAAAAAAAGCTGTGCAGCGGGTTGCCTTGAAATTTTAAGTCAACTTTTCATTTTTACTGTGTGTGAGAGAAGGTATTGAAATATATATCTCCCATCTTGTATGTTTATATATATGTATGTGTGTGTGTGTGTGTGTGTGTTTGAGAAATCTACTGTATGTGTGTGTCTTTCTATATACATAAAAAAACATACACACAAACACTTTAGTATTATCAGTGCAAAACTGCATATGCATTCATTGATTGCACTGCTGTCTGATTCAGCTTTATACAAAGATCATAAGCGCAGTGAGGGCAAGACCTCCTTTGCTCAACATGGCTTAAAAAAACATCCATGTTGTCCATATTCAGAGAAAGCAATGGCGTATACTTAGACAAGCTAAGATTTTTACAACATAATTTGCCCTGCAAACAACAGCTGGCTGGCCTCTTCAGAAAAATAATTGCGAGTTTCGGTCTTTAAAAACGAACATCCTGCAGAGGCCCTGAGAGTGTCGAGTACTGAGGAATGGCCCGAGGCTGCAGGATTGGACTGGAATGAAAATGCTAATTGCCTAAACGAGGAGAGGCCCCGTGTCATTGCCACTGACTCTCTCACTTCCTACTGAAAAACTGCCAATTGTTTTAACTCTCTAATTAGCTTGGAGGCAACACCCTCAATGACTTCCAGATTAAAGCAAAAGTGACACTTTGCTTCTATGGCAACGTGCACTGCCCTGTCAATCACTGGCTTAACCGAAGCATGTAATTTCCTTACAAAAAAATAGAACAAGCTAAAAATATGCAGATAACTTGATTTTGAGAGGAATGTTTATAAGCAAAGTGAGACTAACTGCAAGCACACAGTCCATTCGCTGTTATGTGTGAGTAACTGAAGAAAAAGAATGTATTGATCTTCTATCCAAAAAAACTATACATATATTTTGCTGCTTGTTCAATTTAGTTAATTAAAATGATGCAACAATTTAATTCCATAGCATGCACTCAAGTTAAAATTTCTAAACTGAAGGTCTGCTTATTCTGTTTGTGCTGGAACGACTGGAATAATTTATGCTTGTCAAAAATGTACAGATTTTTCTTTTTTAGATCTATTTCACAGCATTTTTCTCATTCGTTCCTATTTTTGTCTGTTTTAAAAACATGGGGCAAAACTGATACTCAGATGAGAGCTACTCTAATCTTTAGCATGCCAACAAGTCTTCTTAAGCAACATTTTCCTCTAGACATATGATTCCAAGAAAATATCTGCATTCCTCATACATTTTTAGACGTCTTAAAATCACTCAGTATTTGGCAAACAGCTTTACGTATGGCTCATGAACAGCAGGCTCAGCTAACAAAAGAATAATATAGCATTTATCTGATATTTTGCAACGAAATGGGCAAAAACAGTTATAACAGAAGGAAAATTACAGAGTAGACAACAACTCCCATCCAAACAGTATCCAAACACTACTATCCTTGCAGGTTAATAAGCATCAGGCGCAGCGCTAAGAAGCTCTAAACCCATTAATTCAACTCACAATCATCTCTGTGAATCCTTATTCCAACCAGACACACCAATCCACTCACAAAGAGTCTTTTTAAAAGAAAGAAACTCTTTGTCAAAGAAACAGACTCTTTGTCTGTTTTATGTCTGCATCTTGTGTCAACATTCATTTTTAGCTGTGCTGCCGCTTCACTTTAAACCAATAAATTCAAACAAACCTTAGAGGGAGAAGGTCACGTTTTTTTCATTCGCTGGCCTCCCAGCAGGCAACAGAAAAATAATCCCCCCATAGCCCTTTAGCCTAGAACTACAGCTACAACACAGGAGGAGCCGGTGAAGCCCCAGGCAGGGATAGATCAGGGCCCACTGCTGCTCTGAGCCATACCAAACCATGTACTGACAAACTGAATTAAGGGATAAGTAGACAGCTCAGGCCAGGCTCTGCTTTGGATTCTTCTTCCTTCAAGAGGACGGCCAGAGATGAAAGCTCAGCTAGCGTGAGCGAGCAACTGCATGTGGACCAAACCCACATCTCACCTGTGAACTGTAAAAGGTTGACTATTTGACCCTTTGTAGTGCATTTCCAACTCGAGCCTTATTGATTGACTGGTGCTGGGTAACCGGCACTGATTTAATGCTCGTTTTGCCTTCATATTTCTTTTTGGACTTTCCATAGAAGTCTGGCACAAACTTAAACCAAGATAGAGTCTACTGGATGCATTGATATTAAAAATCTAATCTAAACCAAGAATTATGTTCTTTTAACTGATTTTTGATATTGTCAACAGTATGAATTAGCCAGTAATTTAGTGTTTTTAAATGCTAAAATGAAATTTAGGCATCACAGCATTTTAATATACACTTTGATTGGCTAAAGATTGCATTTACCAGTGTTGGTTAGTTTGTTTGTTTTTAAGATTTAAGTAACCTTTGTAAAGTAAGTAAATGTAAGTAAACATAAATGTAATAAATAGGTGAAATTATTATCAACAATTAAACATTCACTACTGACCGAAATGTTTCCAATAGCAGCAAATAGTACAAATAAAAAATAATAAATAAATAAAGCTACTATTTGGCAGTAACTGATCAATTATAGATATATTGTGCATACCTACAAAAAAGTACTGATCTGAAGATTAAGTACTGGATATTAATAATCAGTGTCATTTGAGGCTACATGTAGCCCTTAATACTGAAAGAAAACAATTATATATACAGACTACCGTCAGTAAGATATTTAACGTTTTTTAAAGATGTTACTCCTGCTCATCAAGGTTGCATTTATCAGATGAAAAAAATTCATATTGTGTAATATTGTGAAATATTAATTTAATTCAAAATGTAATTTATTCCTGTGATACAAAGCATCATTACTCCAGTCTTCAGTGTCACTTTCAGACCTTTCAGAAATCATTCTAATATGCTGAATTATCACTAGAATGGTCAATGTTGGAAACAGTTGTGCAGCCAAACATATTTTTTGGAACCTGTTATTTATTTATTTCTCTCTGAAAGGTCTGAAAGTGACACTGGAGACTGGAGTAATGATGCTTTGTATCACAGGAATAAATTATTTTTTTAAATATATATTCACACAGAAAACAGTTATTTTAAATTGAAATAACATTTCACGATATTACCGTTTTTTTCTCTATTTTTAGTCTAATACATGCAGCCTTGATGAGCAGAAGAAACATCTTTAAAAACCATTAAATATTTAATTTTCATAAAATCTTACTGACCCCAAACTTTGAACAGTAGTATATCATTAAGTATGTATCGTTTTTATTATTTTTGAAATGTATTTTGTAAGAATGTATTAAATTGATAAAAAGTAAAAAAAATTAAAAAAATTAAATAAAATACTACTAATAAATAAATCAAACCTCTCATCCTATTCCTCCAGAAAAAAAATCCTCATAAATATAAAGAAGAACAGCTGTTTCAAGAGTGATAAGAAATGTTTTGAGCACCAAATCAGAATATTAGAGCGATTTCTGAATGATCCTGCAAAAACTTCAATAAAAAATAAATAAACAAATAAAACCTGCACTACTTTCCCATTATAAGTATAAATTGCATTTCAAAATATTCCAAAATATTCAAATGTATTTCCTACATTAAATGTTTTTCCTACGTATTTCCTACATAAAAATCTACTCCATTTGATTCAAATTGCAGCATTGGTGACTATTCAAAATTTTTTTTTAGAAATTTCATGACTCCAAATACTCATTTGGCAGATGACATTTGCATCTACAAATTTCCTTTGATGGAAACACCACATATGCAAACCTAAAATATTTGTATCTGCAGAATGCGTGCATGCACACGCCTGGTGGACTTCACATGTAGCTTCATACTGTACAACGCAACTACAGCCAACATCCTGAGAGCTGGTGATTGCTTTGAGACTTCAACGTGTTGAGTTAATGGAGTTTGGTTTGGCTGAGCCGCTTCCTCTGCCAAAATGCTTCCATTAAAGCACAGGAAGTGGGCAGAGATGGGCTCATTTAAATCATGGTAGAAGCAATCACTCGTCTCCCGCATCCACAATTAGCGCCATCTGGTTTAGGGGCCTCCAACTCTTTAATGAGCCTCCATTTATCAATTTGGGAGTGGACCTTTCCTGGTTCAGGTAACAAAATATCAATTACGCCAGGATATCACAGTCTGCTGTGTGAGAAAGTAGTGTGTCCATGCTATTGTGCAGGAGTGGTGAGCGATGGTAGTGTTTAGAGAGTTGTTTCTCTTTTGAGATTATGTGAGAAGCACTGGACTTGTTTGTGAAAGCATGGAGTGTGTGGAGTCACAGCATGTGTGTGTACGCATACAAGTCTATGCCTTAGTTGCCCAGGGCAAGGTATAGCCTCTTACTAAAGGCCACTGTACAGTAGACGTCCAGCTGAGCGATATGAAAAGATCGGGGAGAGTGTGTATGCTTGTGATGTCTGCATGTGTGTCTATAAAGCAAAATATCGGTCTTTCTGGGCTGTCAGTTTGGATGATGTGTATCAGGAGACAGATTGCTGATTCAGCAGGGCCTGGGGGTCTGACTCCTCTCTGCAATGCATTAAGTGTTCAGTGGCGTGTTACATCACCTTCGTCGGTCTCCCACACTTCATACAGAACAATCTAGAACACCAGGGCGACACGAGGCACCCCTTATTCAACTGCCAACACAGCATGGGGCAGGCAAAGTGCTTACCTATGGGGAAAAAAGAAGAGAGAGAATTTAAGCACCAGCTGCATTATGTTATAGTCAGCAGTACATATTACAGTCAACCATCCATTAGCATAATGGATAACATTTCAGAGTTATCTTATCATGGATTGGTAAATTACATGCATACTGTAGGTGTTTTTACAAAAAAGGCATTTTTGTATCTCATGGGGTGATATTATAAAAAAACCAAAGCCAAACTAGACTTTGAGCACGCAAAATTGCAACAGACACTGCCATGATTGTAATATGATATGTCATACTCCGCAGCATTGGGTTTTTTTTATACATGTAATGCTTCCAAAATGTACAAATATGCGATATATTCCACCATACTGCAATGCTGCAGTCCTATACATTTAAAGAGCTAAGCTAGTAAGAAGTCATGTTGTGCTGTATCAATCATTTATTGGTCACATGTTCACCTGATTCATATTTGAAGGGCACAGTTTAGTAAACCTGAACTTTTTGGACATCCCTTTACAGATGGCAACATTTTTCTGTTGGTTATATGTTACCATACACACACACGCGATAGAAAAGTGTCTATCGTCCTATTTCTCTTCTATCGTTTCTAACCTAATTTTATCAATTACTAAAGAAAATATTGCATTA
>JAUYWG010000022.1:1731907-1747791 GCA_034779775.1 Enteromius afrohamiltoni | reverse complement strand
TTCAAAATAAAGCTGCAAATATTTTTCTGGTCAAACTTTTCAGAAAATAACTGTAAACGTTCTTTATTGTGGAATATTGTGATATATATCGTTATTGTGATCCATATCGTGATTTATGATTTTTCCATATCGCCCAGCACTACCTCTCTAGATTTTACAGTATACCACATGAAACTGATAAAAACAAAGCAAATCACGACAATATAAATGTTCTAAAATTAGCAACAATTCCATTACTTTTTTGTGTATGTAATTTCCTTGCATGAATAATCATTTGAAAATGAGAGTAATGCTAAAATAGAATTAAAATAAAATTCCCCTGTGATGCAGCTGTTTACTCTTTAAGATACTGTTAATTGACAAATGAAACTAGTGAGAGAGTGAAAAGTGTTTTAAACGAGTTCATAAGATCATACTTGGAGAAACAAAGTATCCAAGAGGTGTAGAAAGAAAAAAGAGAGTGAGAGAAAGCGAAATCCAATGAGAAAAAAAACTGTTGGTAAATGAACTTGAAACTGCCTGTGCCCTTTAAACCCTTCCGCTGGTGGCAGTAAGATGCCTGCAGGCAAACACTTTACCGACTCAACTGATTTTCTGGTCTCAGCACAATCAGAGCATAGGTGGATGTTCGCCATCAGCCGAGCTCTGCAAACAAACAAGTACCGCTCCAACTTGCTGGACTACAGGACCTGTGAGGCTCCGTGGACAACTTTGCAATCAGCGTCTACATCAGATATCAGAAAGTAAGCCGACCAGTTTTCTGACATGCCCATTGTTGCCCTACAGGTCAGCTTGTCAATGGTCAAATTCTAAAGGAAAATTAAAGCGGAAATGATGAGTAATTCCAAGTTGCATAATGAGCTCAAATGCTAAAAGAAAAATATCCACGAGGTACAGCTTTACTGTGGCAGTTCAAAGCTATGAACTTACATAAATATGTGAGGTTTCCATCAGCTGCCGCAATCAAGGCAGACATCTAAAATTGGCTGTGAGGAGCAGGTACTAATGCTCAAACTAGGGGGGAGGAAGCGCACAACAGGAGCTGGAGGGATTGAATTATCAGGGTTCATTTATTCCACCGACTTCAAGCCAGTGCCTGAATCAAGACTGATCGAGCTTTCATTTATCCCGGGCCCAAAGAGCAACGCAGCTCGGGAGCTATTTCTCAAGGAATAAGAAAAATCCCACTGGCAGAGTAAAAAGAGCAGTGGTAGCAATCTCGCGCTATGACCTCGTTTGTCAAGAAATAAAAGCCGTTCCCTTGTAGTACACAATCCCTCTCTGGGTCCAAGGAACGATTGGGAGATATGTATTGTATCCGAAAGCGCTTAGTGTTAAGACGTCTCGGTCAGAGTGCCTGCCCTAACGAAGATTGTCTGGTGAATATGAAACACATTCCTTAGATATACAAAAGACAGAGCACTTTGGCTTTAGAAAATGCTGTTAAAACAGGCTTTCCACACCTTTACCAATGAATTTGCATTACTTTTTCAATAAAAAAGAATTCACTAGAAATAGCACTCAAAGAACTGTTCATGCATGATTATTAATTACAAAAAAGTTGTATCGCTATTTATATTATTTTATTCTATTTTTATTTTATTCTATGTAGTACTTTCATGCGCATTAAGGTTATTTTATTTTATGATATTTATTATTTTATAATATCCATCATTCTTCTGTTTAAAAGTTTTTATAACATAATATAATATAATTAAAGCTGTCAAAACATAAATTAATTATGAAATAATTGTTTTGTTTAAAAAATGTTATGTATGTGTTCTGTGAATATTTATTATGCATATATAAATGCATACACATACAATATATATTTTGAAAATATTTACATCTCTATATTTATCTTCATATATTTTTTAAATAAATAAATGCATTTAATATATAAAAATGCAATTTTTCTGAAATATTTACATGCATTTGTGTATATATAGAAATACATAATAGAAAAACATTTATTTTGGATGCAATTAATCGTAATGAATCATTTTGATTTTAATCACTAAATACGATATAATATAATATAAAAATTGGCCAAACTTAAACAAGAAACTAAAATTACAATTAAAATATATAATAAATATTATCAAAGGCATTTCTTAAGCTTGGAAAAGATACTGCACCTTTAGGTAAATTTACATATTAAGTATATTTTTGTAATCAAAATTACATGTATTTTTCATAATTATTTTTTAATTGTGTTTTTTTCCCCCCATTGCAGGGCTGGAAAAAGTACTGGAATAAATAGTAAAAAATTAAAAATATATATTTATTTATTTATTTATTAAATAAATAAAATGTACTATATATCTTTCTTTCTTTTTTTTTTTTCTTTACATGTTGACAAATGAAAGCCAATTTTTCCCCACCTCACTATATCAAATGGTAAACAAGCCAATCCCAGCAGGCCATACTGTCCCCTCTGTGACCTCAAATCATATGGCACCATTCCATGGGTCAGCTTTATGCTTCAGTATTGTTATTGGCTAATTCATGGAGCGCTTTGAATACAGTCAATCAGACAACAGCTGGCCTCAAGAGGACTTGGCCAATCGATGTCCGTGATGCAACCGACTCGCCAGCTCCCCTGTACCACCCTGATCGGCCAGACTAATTAATGAGATCTCATACTCTAAAAGCGGGCGATGATAAAACAATTCCTTGAGAACGACTCTAAAGGGTTTTCAGAATGTTCATAAAACCGAGCAGAAATCCCTGACGAAGGCAGACAGCTCTCCAAATGCTAATTTGCAGAACAGGCTGGAGATGATGCAGAACAAGGCTTTCACCTAGTCCCGCTATAAATTATTCATACTATTGACTGGCGAAGCAATGCCACTTTCATGCACTGGGCGACCACGGCGGTGCCACTTTCACACGCCGGGACGATCCAATGAATCCTGACCAACTGTGCCGCTCCACAAGTTCAACACTACAAAGCACATTCAGTAAAATAACAAAAAACACAAAAAAGGTAATGAATTATTATACTTTCACCATATTTATATGTGTAAAGGAGACAAACCGCATGTATGCCAGAGCCCGGGTACAATGCAGCTATTGTATACACGCGCCAGAATTATTAATGGAACGCTACACTACTCCCAAAGGGTTCATGAAAAATAAATTAATGCGTGCTCCTTCATATGACCCACTTTGGTATATCCCTCTGTAGATAACAAAAAGAGATTCTGGCTCTGGTACTTGATGAACAGAGAGTGGGATACAAAAAAAAATAAAGCCATTTATTTTTGATGTAAGAATGAACAGGCAGGCTTGTGAAAAGGGAATCACTGCTGGTTTGAATGTGCGCTGTGCATATGGCGAAGTAAAGGGGCGTTCACACTCAACTGACTAAAAAACTGAAAAAACACAAGTCCCTCTCAGACCCAGATCTGCTGCACAGATGGTACTCGACACTGGACCAACTCAGCTAAATCTGATAGTTGGAGACTATTCTGAGCACATGTGCAACAGAACGCTGAAGCGATTCCATAAAAAAGAAACCCACCGATTCTTTCATTATCATCAGAGCTGAGCTGTTCAACAAAACTCAAGCATCATCACTTTGCCGATTCTTCCAAAGTGCTGTAAAACTTGTAAAAAAAAAAAAAGTACTTAAGCGCAAGCGGATATCTGGTCCGACTGATTAGCGCTGTGCATCCCGCGCTAATAGGACATAGAAAGCAAGTTGCTACTAAAATCCTTTGTTGTTATAGGAGTCATCCGAGACACACGCGAGTTGTTAGTTTGATAAATCGCCCAATTAATAAAACGTCTTCTAACAGGACCCCTGCAAGCACCACAGGGGCCTGCAGTACGCCACCAGTTGCTACACTAATTAAAATCATCCGTGTTTTATTGTGATACTTAAGAAGGAACAGTGATGGCTATGAGTTAAGATTCCCCCTCCCTTTCTGAGTCGTCCTATCAATTTGAATTAGGCGGTAAACAAACAGAGAAGACGTCGGAGAGTAATTACAAACGCACAAAGACAACCCAGCAAGCCATGACACATGCCAATAACAGGAGGGGAGCTTTTGTGTACAATCATTATGATTACTTCATCAAATGCAAGTTTTTACAAGCCGAACAAGTCAAACATTCATATCGGAGCTTTGATGAGAGTGACTGGCGTCTCTCAAGAGCTTGGGCGCAGAGCGGTGCTACAGCATGTGGTCTTTGAATAAACATCTGCAGGAAAATGTCTCTGTCAAAACAAGTCCTTGTAAAGGGCCGCTTTGTTCGGGCTGCTATTTCATGCTGAATACCGCAATTGATAAACCGGTAATGTCGTTTGATTGGTTGGATTTGCATAGCACTTAAAAAGGTCAACGACGCCTTTTATCTTTGTGATGTGCATTAAGAATGACAATGGCCTATCATAGTAGATTCCGAGAGTTGATCCCAGCTTTTGATACAGCAGCGTCGCAGGTGCCGCGCAGTTTACGTGCAGTCATTTCAAATTAGTGTCTTCTTCGGATTTGCGGCTTTAAAGTCAAAGAGGTGAGTGATTTATGGCGAGCTTTAAGTATGGAAGATGAATCGGGGCTCATAGAAAGATGTGGAAGAGGTTAATGGAAATTTCGACACTTTGTTTGCGACTCAACCCCTCAGGAAGACGACAAAGCAAGGAGCGTGACCATGCGGCATTGCGCCACGACGTGGTAATTAAACTGATCATTAAAGCAAAAACGACTTTAATTATTAATTGGCCGAGTCAGAGTTGTCCTTTACAAGTCCTTTACCTCCGAGCTGCCGTGGCATTTTAAGATTGGCCTTATCAGTCAAACGATTTCACCTTTAGGAGGAGTGGATGGTCACATGTACCTGACATGACCACGGCTCGCCATTTCTCCTGGCGCTCAAAATAGACAACCGAATACATGCATTAATTAAGAAAGGAATCAGAATTAGATGCTTAAAAGCTTCTGGCAAGTCATAAGATAAAGCAATTTCCTACAAACAGTAGGTTTCCATAACAAAAATCAATAGACTTTGAAATACACCAACTGCATATAAAAATAAATCTGAGTCCCACAAGATAAACCTCTCAAACCCAATAAATAAAGTTTCCGTTTTGCCTTGGTGTTGTTTTTCAAATGTGATTTACAACCTCTGTTTATAAAAATTAATCTGCTTTTGACTCCAGAGAGGGAATGAATAATCATGCATGCATTATTTAATTTTGTTATTCAAATTTCGACTTATCACCTTGTGTCAAAAATGAATAATTCTGCCTCGACAATATCCGTTTTAGACAGTCGTAAACTAACAGAATGCTGAAAACTGTCATTATTAATTGATGGGTACAGAATTAAAAACAGACGGCTCTGTGTCATAGAGCAGACTGTCAGAGTGCTCTACAAACATCTCTGCAAAGCTAAGAGACAGTAGTCTCTCTCTCTTAATTATAAAAGGTCTAAGGACAATGGCATAGGTTTGCTCTCCCTTCCTGCAGCATCTGGAGAAGCTGCTGACTAGATACTCCTGCCTCCCTGCTGGGTGCCAGGGGGGATGATATTTTGTTCAATTTGCATGTGGCAGCTGCATACTTCCATCCAGCTCTCAGTCAATGCACCTCAACTGTTAGGTCCTTTACAGCATGCTAAGACAGTCAATATACAGTAGAAAAGAGTCTGTTGCATCAATCACTCTCATAAACACATTCACACACAGGATAAGTGATTTAGCATTCACTGATTCATAGAATTACATGGCCATGTCTATTAAGTAGTCATTTTGCAGGCATTTTATATGCTCTTTTAAAAAGCAAAACTACATAAGATAAAAAGAAATGCATTAATAATATTAATACATATTAAAGACTTAATGTATTTATTTGTATTTGATTTTATGTAAGCAAAAACCTCTCTAGATGTTGTGCTGTACAAGAAAAATAAAAACTACTAAAATAAAATATGTTAAAGCTAATTTTATGAAATATATAAACTTGATTTTATAACTGCAAGTCTTACAACTGTACAAAACAAAACAAAAAACATTTGGCACAGTGATTAATGCTTATATCCCATTCCTTGTGGGACTCGAACCAGAAACCGTTTGGTTGTGAGCTTCATGATATGCCACACCACCCCAAATACCCTAGTTTCCATTAAAAGCTGCTTTTCTCCAGAGAGCCTTCCCTATCAGACCTTTTCAGGCTGGACTGAAAATAAAAAGCTCTGTGTCCTTCTATAGTTTGCTCAAGCTCATCTGAGGGCGAGCTGGTCTTAAAGAAGGTTCTTAAATCTTTTTTGCTGTTGCAACGCCCCTTGGGAAAGCCAAAGAAAGCTCTTTTGAACTTTTATTTGTATATTATAATATACCTTTTCAGCCACTTTCTGAATACAGCTGCACATAAACAAGGGCACTCTATGCCCTTCAGACCTTATCATTTGAGTGCAATTTCTGCGCCGAACAATGACATTAAGCAGCAGCCCTGATGGCTTGAAAACCGCCCAAGGGAGGTCAGCTCCATGGGTGAAACTCATCTGTAAATACTTGAGCATTCATACGCTGTCGGACATCAGAGACTGGCTGGCTTCCATTTGACTGACATTTACATTAGAATTAGCTTCATGGTGCCACGGAGAATATCAGTAAAAGAACCCTTGCGTTTCACCTCTGTGAATCAATCCTCTCATGCATAGCTACGCCACTCATCCTCGCGCACGGATCAAAGACAGTTACTGGACAGCATCACATCGCATACCACATTATTTCATCAGTCCTTGCAGCATATGCAATTTGCATAAGCAGACAATACTAACATGGCCATATCGTCAACGTTGCCCAAAGCACCTAAAACAGCCAGATGTTTTGCTGCGATTTAATTTCTGCTTTATGAGGTCATTATTCAATCATATTTTCATAATTAAAGCAGGAAAAGAAATTGCAATGGATGATACCAAACAGGTTTTCCAAAGATTACCATTGTTGTGATTGTTCTGTACAGTTGACTGATTAAAAGAAAAAAACAAAAACAAAACAAAATTTAGAACTGGAGAACAAAGCAGCTTCGCAGCTTCAAGGTTAAGATTATATGTTTGTGACTTTGAAAAGGGGGAAAAAAAACGAACAAATCAAATGAATCGATGAATGAACAAATAAACAAATAATATCATAGTATTTATACTGCCTGGTGAAAAAAAATACTGCACAATTTTAATAGCACACAACAGTTTCAAAGTTGTGATGCATCTGTGTGACATCTAATCCCATCAGCTTAATCAACATCTCTCTTTTTCTTTCTTGCTTCTTCTTGTCATTATCTTCCCTCTTAAATGCTTCTTAAGCGGTTAGCAGGAAGCATCCCCCTGTGCTGTGTTTTGCTGGCCCCTGGAAGCTCAGCGTGGCATCTTCCAAGAAGTGCTAAATTTGGTGATCTGGGCGAGCTCTGCCCTGAGAGCGCTCCAGTCCAGCGGGAGCGGACTGATGGCAGGAGGTCACCGCGGCAGACGAAGTGTACGTGGGCGGGAGCGCGAGATAGGAGAGGGGGCGCATGGACCGTAATCTCTTCCTCCTCTGTGATGGGGGCACATTAGTTCACTTCTCGGCTTGACGAGGGAGAAAAAAGCAGAGAAAGAAAAAAAGAAAATAGTTCCAGCGGTGACAGGCGCTGGCACATTTCCTCTTGTCACGTGCTCAGGTGGTAGTGTAGGCTGGCGAGGGGAGGGAATGAAAGACAGCCCTGACTAATCCACACAACCGAGTCTTCCGCTAGGTGAATATGTGTGTTTTTGCTTAAATGGGGCACAAGTGAGTCAGAGCTAAATTAGTTGTTATAGTGCGAGACGCACCTGTAAGGCTAGAGTGCCGATTTTTACAGAAGGTCAATGAGAAGGTCGGACTCTCAGACTTAATCTACATTTTACATGGAAATGTACGTTTCTTATTGCTTGGTTTAATTAAAATCATCCAGGCTGTGACATCCTCACTAGCCATGGCAGAGGGAGTTCTTCTGGGGCGTGTCGAGGTGGTCCGAACATCTCAGTTGGATGGTCCGGTGCGCCGCTGTTAGGAGCTGATGGTAGCAGACGACCTGAAAATTAATTAGCGCCTGTTCTCTTTCATGTCAGGATTACCGCGTGGGTCGATTTTGCTTCAGAATGTTCAGAATAAAAAAAGAAATAGAACAACACTCTTTCGAAAAAGCCATCTTAACGTTAGATTGGAGCAAGTGCATACAATATTTTGGGACAATAAAAGCACACTAAAAGGTTTTCAAAGGCATTTGATGTTCAAAAGAGCAATTGTGGTGAGTGACTTTGTGCTCACAGGCTCCATTCATTAAGAACATCATAATTTCTTCACCCGTTCTTAGTCCAAATGAATACAATCAGCCCAAAAACCGTTCTTGGCCCATATTGGCTATTAGTGCGCTCGCAACAAAAACAATGACTACTCAGAGCCCACAATAGTGGGCTCTCTTTCGGTTGTACGAATCAGTGTGGATTTAGCAATGATCACCACGCTGCTTCCAGTGCCTCTTCTAATAAAGGAGAACAATAAAAGCCCTTCATTACAATCAAACTTAATCAAACTGCCCTTAAAAAGGAGAGCACAAATATACACGCATGCTTGCCTGCATATGTATATGAAATCAAGGCAGGCAACGGCATTAATCAAGACTTACTGTGGGCAGGAAATTAAATAAGTAGACAAAGAAAGTGCGACCCTTCGCACCCCGGAATATTGAAAGACTGCGCACTTGGCCACAGCTTCTCATCTATTTATCATTGACATAAAGGTAATAGAGCTTCACAGCAGTGCTAACGATCAACGACAGCCTCCCTCCAAAATAGATGAAAGCTCCCGAGCAATGAGTGGGGCTTCTAAAACGAAAGACAGTGCGGCTAATGAGTAATTAGGCCGTTGTGTAGGGGTACAGGCCTGGGGCTTAAAGGCCACCAGTAATTTGAGGAACTCGACACGGAGATGACACTAATTGTGTCCGTCAGAATGGCATTGATTCTCATTTGAAATAAAACTGGCCCGAGTGCCTTTTTGATGTGCTGTGCTGACAGCTACTGTCTGCCGCTGAGCTGGCTACCCACGAGCCCCGGTTTGCTGCAGAGCCTCCAAATTGGCTCAGCTCTCATGACAGGAGCTGGTGTTTCTGCTGGACTAGGGAATGTTAGTTCGCCTGCCCTTTCTCATTCGCTCTAAACCATCAAATCGGTCTTCAGCTCTTAATGGACTCAGGGATTCATTGATAAAAGTACATTAAGGAAAATTCTTTAATGCACTTAAACTTTAACAAATAAGCTATTTTCATTACTCTCCACAAAAAGGTCTTAGGTGGCATGCAAAGTGCATCATGGGTGAGGGAAGCAAGGTCCAAGGCTTGGGATGCAAAGTTGTAAGATGGGCTATGTTGATTTATGGGATAGCTTCTCTTATTTTTACTGCTTGTAGTTGCAGGGGTTGAGATTTCGCAAGCGAAATATTTCACAACTTCACACACATTTCAAACAGGAAGCTGAAACCAAACCAAATTTTGGAAAAAAATTCATAGCAGCTCTTGACCATAAATGACTAGTTTTTTGAAGAACACCAGAACACACATGAAGAGAATAACTGTGCCAGTAAAGTATTTTCAAACACAGCATGTTTTGCGCAAATATTCAATGAGTCTCGGCATGCCATGCTACAAAAATAAGTTTTTTTGGAGACATGAATTGTACAACGACAACAAGCATTCCATCTAAGGTCAACTTCTCAAAGTCAACGCCAGCAGCTTTGTTTTCCTATCTTTTTTCCCATGCCGAGGCAAATAGCTACGCATGAGAACAGCCAATACCGCAAACTGTCTTTCAGTGGTCTAAGAGGGAGGAGGAAAACATAACCCACGCTAGAAAACTCAAATAAGATCAGACCACAATTCCCAAATCTGTTTTGTCACATACTGCAGCTATGCTCCTAAATTTTCATTTAAAAGCATCCTTGAACTGTAAAGCCATCTATCTAGTTCATGTCAACATGACAGAGCTTGAGACATTGTTTAACAAAAAAAAAAAAAAAAGTGTCTTACGAGGGTTTCAGGGAAAAGACAAGTACAAAATGTTTTGAAGCAGCGAAGCTCAACACCTCAGAGGTCTTGCACTCTTAATTGTGTCATACTGTATCTGTGTGCTGGAGAATGCAGGCAAATCTTCTGGACACTGAAAGGCTCATGTCTAAAGCTGCCGTCCAATGGAAGCTGCTTCTGTGCCAGCATGACTTCTTTGTGCGCGTAGTGAATTAAAAGCAGATGAAAAGACGAAAGCTTTCATTACTTCCTGATGAAAGCATCAGCGCAGAGTGAAAAGAAGCACTTTTACAGGCACGCTCAGAATTGCATCTGCATACAGAGATCTTTACATCAGCGTGTGACTTTTCATGTTTTCCTCAAAGAAAGAGTTCGCAAAAATTGAAAATTTGATGATCATTTACTCTCCCCGATGTTCTTCCAAATATGCATGACTTTTCTGTAAAACAAAGGAGAGACTGTTTTGTCATTACTACTGAAGTCAATGGGGTCCAAAACTAACTGACTTCCGCTGGTGGGTCAAAAACCATTAAAACCATGTTTCCTCTCAAAGTCATTCAGGTTTGAAATGACATAAGAGAGTAAATAAATGATGACATTTCAAGTATATCACATTTGTTCCACTATTTTGCTGATTAAGAATGAAGACACTACATACAGTAAGCCTGGTTTAGTATGAGCACCAGGGCTGATAACCTCTAGGCTTCTGCTCCATAAAGCTCTTTGAGACTATAAAAAGACCAATTCGTCAAGCCCATTTGACTCTGTAAGATGTAAATCTACACTACGTGCCTCAAACTTCCACACCGTCAGCAGTCTTTCACACTTCCGCTTGGAGGAAAAAAAAAATAAAAAATGATGCAGCACTGGCATTGTTGTACATTATGCATGCTTCAGACTCCTCCATCGCATCCACTGAGATCAGTTTCACAGATTTAAACACTCATCTCCACCAGCAAACAAACACACGCTCACACACACACATGCGCACACACGCGGGAGCTAAGAGGTTAGGTCAGGATAACATTTACAATCCGTAATAATAACATAGGCTAGCTGGCACTTTAATCACCCTTGAACTCAGCTTAGCCTGGCCTTATTGCAGTTATTACAGAGGTAATTCCAGCCACCGCTGAGAATCTTTAGATTTCATTTAAGACTTTTGGGATGATGCTGAGCGGTGACAATGGCTATCCATCTTTCTAAACACTCCTAATCTTAACGGAGGATCCCAGCCTCCGATTGTGCCGTTGATGGATAGCTCTCTGTTTTTCATCCGGTCTGAGGAGTTTCTGCTATCACAGTAAGCGAGACATGCAGCCAGCCGAACATCCGAGAGACTGTGGCTTTAAATGTGTCCGTCTGTAGGTCCTAAAAAAAGACACGGCTCTCATTTTTTGGATAACATTCATCATAATAGTATCATAATAATCATAATAATATTTTAATTTATTGGAATCTTAAATACATGTACATATAAAAATCTACTTACATTTAAATTTGAATTGCAGTTCTTATTTGACACCTCAATTTACATTGACCGGTTTCATTATCACCTACATTTTGCTTCTGTAGTACAAGGATTTCACCTTCAAATGTAGCCTAAAAAAATCTATTTTGTTCAATTTGTGTAAGGCTGATGTTTCCTTGGCCACAAAAAAATAAAAATAAAATGTACATGCACTCATCTGTAAATACAGCAATCTGTCAAAATACAGCAAGTTCCCTCTTTTCTCTCTATGAAAAAAAAATATTGTACAGCAACTACATTTGAAACGGCAGTAATGAAGTACTTTAAAACTTCATGGAGACGTTTTCCCCCCTGCTTTACCTTCCCTCCTCAGTTGAATGCAGGAAGCTTTTAGTCATGCCCCGCAGAACAGATTTGATTGGAGAAGTTTTGGCCCTTAGTCATTCACTGACTTCCACAAGGGAATGGTGAATTTTAAAGGTAACACTGTCATGAATTGAAGTCACAAGATCTTCGGTTTAGTCACACAGGCTGAGAGGCACGACTGACTTATCCCATGGGTCCGCCATCAGGCTGTCTTTGATAGGGAGATACCAAGCCCTGTTCTACGGTGTTCAAGAAATGTAAAAACCACTGACTACAACAGAGAAAAACACACCTTTTATTCAAATGGAGTGTGTGTGCTCTGGATGCATGCATGCTTAGTATGTTGTATCAAGCGAGCGATATGGAGAACAACCACAACAAACAACAGGAGAGACCCAAACAAGATTCAAGGTAAACATCTCACATCCCCTCTGGATTTAAGGCAAAGCGGGCAGTTTTTCTTGCAAGGTGTCCCTGTAAACAGTACTAGATTAACAAATGTGGCTGGTTAATGAAAGGAAACTCCATTTATTCTTCCCAGAATGGGATCTGAGAGGATGTGGATTAGAATCATGCATTCAAACTGTTTTCAAACTGTAAAAGTTTTTATACATTTCATAATCTGTCACACTGAAAGCCAAATGATCATTTCGACACCAAGGCTGCAAGTGCAAAAAAATCACTTCACATTTTCACAAAAAAATAAAAATAAAAGTATTTCACAGAGTTTCAAGGTCCAAGGCTTGATCTGTCCACCTCTTCGAGGGTTTTAAAGGCCTTTGGTTAAAAGTACATTCTGATATTCCAATTACTGACCTTTTTCTTAAGTGCGAGAAGCACCCCAACTGATGCATGAAGGCTTATTTTCAACGAATAATGGCCCTCCAGAATCTCTTTTTAAAACTCGTCGCTGCAGATCAGGTGGCGCATTGTTTACCCGCCATTGAGAGAACTTTGAAAGGATGTTTACTGTCAGTGTGTGGTACTGTGCAGTCATTAAAGAATTAAAGCAAGCTTCAATGCCTGAGGAATTAATAGATAAACGCTTCCACGACTAAATAAACAGACACACAAATCTTTCAACCATCAGAGACCTCCTGTCATCTTTCACTGTAAGCCAAACATCCCATCTGTAATTAACTCATTTTGGGACAACATGACAGGGAAAAAAGCAAAAAAATATATATATATAAAAAAATCTCAAATATTAAACGAAAGCAAAACAACTCAAGTAGATAAAGTTGCAATGAGAAGTTTAGGCTTCGGTAATTTTGCACATTTTAATTAATTAATTTAAACGAACCTATTAGTTAGCACATTTCAGACAAATAAATAAATATCCGAACTCAAATGGCGGCAGTTCACGAACTGATTGGGCTCCTGGTAAATTTGTGGCCTGTTTTGAAAGTAAACACTGGGGAGTTGGTTAGACAAAAATCCGAATAAATTTGGACAGAAAGCAAAACACAAAAAAGCTCAAATTAACTGGAAAGAGCACAATTTATTTGTGTGAAATATATTTTACTGGACCTACTGGACTTTGAATATAATCAAGCAGGGACGTTTCTAATGAAGAAACAAAAAAATGACACCAATATATATCAGGAAACAAGAAAACTCCACTATTAGCCAACAACCAGCATGGTTCCAAAATAGTCTGCATTAGTAATAGTGACAGATGTAATAAAAACTTTGGACTAGAAAGTGAGATTTTGCAAAACAAAAAAGAAAAAAAATTATACACACACACACACACACACTTTAATAATTTCTAGAAAAGTAAAGCTATAGCATAAGAAAAACACTGGTTTATTACATGCACAACAGTCCCAAACTTCATTGAAGATTTGAAGCACGGCGTAAATATTAGTAAATGAGGGAAAATTTGACAGGAACACTCTCTCTCTCTCATCTGAATGGTGAAAGTAGTCAAAATGCATTACAATCAGTTTCTTGTTGATGCACCTGCAGAGGTGCAATTTAACCAGGAGGCCTCAGCTCTGCAGGAAGGCTGAGGAGGAGTGGGGGGGTAATGAGCTCGGTGCAATTCTCTCATTATCACCATGTCTGTTCTCCCATCTCCATCCTCGCATGCTAAACTGTCTCACCCATCAATCATCTTTATGGTCTATGGGGGGATTCATTAGCCTGTTATACTTGCAGATGGAGTCAAAGATGAGATCCCCCCACATTCAGATGAAGTTTTAGGAGGGCAGAGGGGAGAAAAACAGGTTATTTTGACACCTGAAACATACGCCCAAACATATAACTATTTAGCTGCTGGAGAGAAACTGCAGATGCGCAATACCTGTAAACAACAAATACTATTCGACATCCTGGTCATTTGGAGACATTTAATATGAATGTTAAAGCTAAATATTTCCTCATCTCTAATTTCAAGTAACTCGTTGTACAGAAAGCAGCATACTCTCATCTATCAGCTAAATGCAGAGTGCATGGTTTTGCATTTGCATTTCATTTTTTCTCAAGGCCAGTTTCACACCTAGGTAATAGTTGGAGGCAGATACAATAGAAAAAAAGCTTGCGGTGGCATTTAATATACATTTGAGAGGAAGGAAGTTCAAAATGTATGATTAACTCTGAACCAGGAGCAGTAAAAAGAACCCTGCAGGCCTGAAACAAAGAGAATCCACTGAGTCATGTGAAAGCAGAGCTGCTGTGACACTGAACTAGCTTTGCTAGGGTTCACACGCCATCCATCGAACCAGACCCCCAAATCCCCCTGATTCACCTCAAACTGTGCATAGTCTGATTTTGAATTCAGTTTGTAAAAAAAAAAAATCAGAATGATGAACTGTTTTATAAATATAAAATAAGATGAAAGGTTTATAGGTTGTGATATAAATCCGTAAGATGTTCATGAGAGTATAGGAGACTACCTATAAAATATATAATGCGTAAACTGCACATATTAATTGTCACGTTTTATCTCACTGTAATATGTCTTAGCAAGATTATATTTCAGTGCTTTGTTTTATGATCAAAACACTGCAGTTGAGGGAAACATTTTAATGAATGCAAAATTATGGTTATTAATTTGACAAAAATAAAAAAGTCTGATGCATCATATAATACTCACATTTTAACATGATTTAAAAAAATCTGTAAAACAAAAAACATAAAAGTAGACAATTTTAGAATTATAAACGTAGAAGATTGTCTAAAAATATCTTAAGAAAAGTTGATCATATGTGATCATTTAGAGGCCTTAGAAATAAGTAGCCATTAAAGGGCTAATTATTAAAATATTTGATTAGGGATGTCCAACAGTGATCAAATACTGAAAACACTGATCATGGATTTTTGGCACCCTGAGCTCTGATTGTTTATCTGGCCACAACATACAGTTCAAAATATAGACGTGACGAGAGAGAGAAGCATTACTTCGAAGTCACTTAGAGATGTCTGGGTTAGCTACATACATATCTGATTAATCTAATATAGGATGCGTTGAGATATTAACATTTATTAACATGCTGATGCGCTGTATATTACCAGTGTGTCATGCTCAAATGCAACTCCTGATATTAAGTGAGTTAAATGAGATGGTCATATTGTTTTTAGATTTTTTTTTTTTTTTTTCTCAATACTGATGTTATAATAATGAAGTATTGCTTTTTTCATCATTTGTTCAACAGTAGGCAAACTTTGATTAAAAAGTATTTTTGTACTTCGTATCGTATTTCGAAAACGTTTAGGAGATTTCAGGAATCACCTGAATACATAGATGAAAATAGTATAGTATTAGAACCATGCATGAAGAATTCAGATGCAAAAGCCTCTAAAAGCCATCTTGATCAAAAATTTGTAGTGCTGCCAAATGATTAATTGCGATTAATTGCATCCCAAATAAAAGTTTTTCTTTACATAATATATGTGTTGATGCTGTGTTTATTTATTATGTTTATTTTAAACAGCAGGAACACACACACATACAGTATATATTTTGAAAGTATTTACATGTAAATGCAATTATAT
>JAUYWG010000022.1:1693667-1730678 GCA_034779775.1 Enteromius afrohamiltoni | reverse complement strand
TTTGGGGTCTGTTTACTGTCCTGGGGTCAGAGTTTGTTGTCTTTGAAGATCTCAGATTAGTTTTATTGTGTGCCTTTTGTTGCGAGAGATCCACCGGTTTCTCTTTCCCACGCAGGGCGAGGCAGATCAAAGTTTATTGTCTTTTTGGAGGACATTGCATTTTGCATGCTTTCTTGGAAGGATTAAAGAAATTCAGATCCTACACCAGTAATATTGTAAAATCATATTAACTTTTTTCTATTTAAATATGTAACTTTCAGCAGTCTAATATGCTAATTTAATGCTCAAGAACACAGCTTATTACCACCAAAATTTAAAACAGTGGCAAAAACAGTGTTAAATTAAATTATACTTTTATTGTAAAAAATGAAAAGGTCTTTCAGTTCAATATGTTCTTGTAAAGTGAAGTTTTCAACAATAGTATATGTCCACACGATTCATTTTATTTAATCTGTCTTTATTGAATTCTTCTGACTTGTTTCACAAAAGCAAATATAGCTGTCCATCGTCACACAGTTTATGCACAAAAGCTGCAGATACAATACAATAAAATCCCAAAAATCAAAAAGCAGGAGTTCTTCTATAGGAACTGTAACTGTTTAAGAAGTCATGCAAAGTCAAGCCCTACCTTTGCCACCTGCACGGTGGTCTTGCCAGATGGAGCCAAACATGGACTTGGAGCTGCAATTTCCTTCTCTGGTCTTCTTTTCTGGGAGAGTGCAATCATCCTCTAAGCCAGAGCTGGAAGCTGTCAGGAGGATTGTGCCATCAGAATGAGCAGCTTCTAGTCTGTCATTTGAGAGAGACTTGAAAAGAGACTAAAACAGTTTTTCAGTGTATTGTTAACCATCATTTTTCCTGCTTCAGAGGAACCGTGCAACCCTAAATTTGACCTACTCAGTCAATGTCTCTCTTTCTGTACATCCTTCTCTCTCTTTCTTTACATTTCTTACCTACATGAGCTGCTGGAATGTTTATGTGGATAAGCGCCAGTGAACTGCAAAAGCGAAATGGAAACCTATTTGCCGACATGTGAAGTTGGGCTGTTATCAGCAGAGCCGACTCCCAATACACCTCTGTGTTCTGTCAGGCCTCGGCAGGTAGAGATTGAGAGAGAGAAAGAGACTTCAGCTTTCTCCTTCCTGATAAGTGAATGACATCTCCACAGGCCAGGTCACTGCGTGTGAGGCACGACAAGATACTTCTGATTGGAGCTGCGCATTTAGCTCTTATCTGTCCCCGCTGAGCCTGTGCGAGTACAAAGGTAGAAAATGGTCAAAACAGAACAAAATACAATCATTCAAAAGACCCAAATGATGTATGGCAAACTAGCAACGCTTTCCCTGAGCTCACAGAGCCATGATAATTCTCGGAAATGGTAGAAGTGCCCTTGTTGTGTAGCTGCGTAATGACTCATGTTAAATGCGTATCGCCGTGAACCGCTTGCTTCTCTACTCCTTCGTACATTGCACCGTATTTTGTAGGTATAACTACTGCAAGGTAGGAGCTCAAATCCCATCTGGACACTTTTAAACATTAAATATGTTAGCTCTGAACATCTTGCCCTTGTGCTAAATCTGCTGAGAGGCATCAGCAAAGCTTTTAAAGAAAAAAAGTGAACACTAAGAAAAAACAAAGAAAAGTGTGGTGACTTTATTGGTTTCTCTTTATAGCTCTGTAAGTCGTGAGACTATGAGGTAGATGTTGCCATGGAGAATTAAGAATTTCTAAATTCAAACTGTGTGCTGAATGTGGTCTTCAGGTAGAGTACGATCGATAGACGAGCACTGATAACATTTCCATTACTGACCTCTGAAATGACCAATAAGAAAGACTATTAGACATGCAGTCTTAAAATACAGAATTATCTACATTATATTATGGCCAAAATGAATTATAAACCCATTGACAGTAATCCTGTAGGCCAAAAAATACCAAAACTAAAAGCATATTGCAGCTGCATATATAATGGTTTTATGTAATTTTAAAAAATGCCATAAAGGAATATCTACATTTTATATTTAGAATATTATTAGTATATAAGTTATATACACAAATGTGTATGTAAAGTTAGTTTTAAATGTAATGCTTTGTTGTAACTTATTGCATTACTTAGTTACTTTTTATGGAAAGTAATGTGTTAATTTACTTTTGGGCAAATTTTTCTAATCTGGGCAGGGCTTGATTTTATGTTTAGAAGTAAAAATATATGTTTTTGGTATAGGTAAAAGCCCTTTCACACCAAAAGTACAATGACTAAGCCTCAGTCTGAAGAGAATAAAAATTTAATTATTAACAAATTGAATTATTTCAGGTTTGCATCATATTCTGAGTCAGACTTTCAGATTTTATTAATTTTGAGGGGTATGTATTTATATATTTAGTCTAGAACTACAGTAATCATTGTATTTACACATTTTCACATTCTGCTTGAAACCCATTAACAATGCAGCACTGGTGAGATTTCAGTCACACTTTATAATAACAGTAAATGAATAATCATGTACCAATACCGAAATTAAATATTAATTTAATATAAGCTAATGATGAGTTAAGACGTACTAATCATGACCTAACCTTAACAATGAACTGTGTACTATTTTTATAAAGTGTTACTGAGAATTCTTTCAAAACATGAAAAAGTCATACCGACCCCAAACCTTTGAGTGGTTAGTGCATTTTCCCCTCCAGAGTAATTTCTGTCACAACTTGCACCAAGAAGGACATACTATACCAAAAGCAATTAATGTGTCAAAAGCAACTCATCTGGAGCTTTTGTGCTGATATGTATTGCCACCAATCTAGTCTTCAGCTGAATGTGAGGAGACAAGGTAGTACATTCATTTCTAGTTCACTACTGTAGAGGTTAACACTCCTTTTCTCACACACTCCCAGTCACTCTCTCTATCTCACATTATGTGTGGGAGTGTGTGCAAGCATGCATACACAAAGAAGTGCCTAGAAATGTCTATGTTATTTAGTTGTTTGCTTGTTTTTTTCCCTCAGTATGCAGTGTGCCGCTCAGAGCCTTGGGGTAAACGTTAAGGGTACGGCTTCCTGTGGCATTTCGATTTTGCATAATTTGTTTGCCGAGATCCTCCAGCGATGGCTGTTCTACTTTAACCAGCTACACAAACTCAAGAGGTGTTTCAAAAATCGTCTGAGCTAACGACGGCCGAACGCATAATTTATTTTCATGTCAATGTGCATAGCAAAAGTGTAAGCCAGAAACATAAAGGTTATTTTGCTCGTCCTTTAAGTGGATGCATTACCGTGAGAAGTCCTTATTTCATCATCTTTAATTAAGATATATTTGGTTTGTAGTGTCTGGATGTTTGCAGCTTCTGGCTGAAGTGCCTGAGGAGCACTGTTTTTCAAGCATGTCATTTTGTACCCTGGCTCATGTAGAAGTAGGCTTTCATCGCAAGGTCAATGACCACACTTTCAGAGTACAATCGCTTGTGTATCACTCAGAGAACATACACCTTCTCAGGTTTCATTGTCAGGTATACGCTGAGTTCAGCTGGGCTTTCTTCTGTAAAGCAATTTCGAAGTGTTTGTCTCTATAGCAACAAGGAAAACAGAACGGAAAGTTTGTGATTTTTAAAAATGTCCTTGTAATTAAGAAACTCAGATATCCACATGGCAAGTCAAGACAGATTAGCATAGAGAAGCTCTCAGCTATATAGTTCTCAGCGATGCATTTCTCCTCTCTCTGCAGATAATTCCCCACCACTCATCATTAGATTAATTCCAATGGTGATTACACATCTCTGAAAGTTAAGTCATTTAGGGATTTCCCTACACAGCACAATCGCTGATGTATAAAGAACACTCACACTGTAACCAGCAATGTGTCTATATGTGTCCACATGATAGAGGGTAAATTTTGACAATTGACACCCTTTGAGTGTAAATTCAACACTCATTGTTCAGTTTAAACCTAGTCAACACTACTTTTGCACTACACCAGTGTACACCAGTACTCAATTCCAAAGTACATTTTTAACACACTCCTTTTAAGATCAACACCAGTGTAAATTGAATATAGCAATGGTGAATGTTCAAAATACTATTTATAACAGCACTTTTGTTACTTATTGGTTCTTACTACAAAATTAAAATGGCATGATATTTGTAAAAAAAGATTGCAAAAGCTTACACCACATTTAACATTTACAATCAGACACTGCATTTCACTGCATTTAAAAACCTTTAAAGTTTGCAGTTAATTCCATTCTGAAAAAAAAAAAAAAGCAATTTCACTCATCACGGTCATGAAAACTGCATGTCATAAGGTCTATAGTACATCAAATCATCCTCACAAATGAAAGTGAAAATATTAGCCACCTCCTCATCAAAATACACTGAAAAAACATTACTGGCCAAAAAAAGTAAAGCTTGTACATGTATCTTTTCCAATCATACTGCTCATCTTAAAAAAAGGTTTTTTTATTTTTAACAGAAGAGCAAACAAACATTCAACTTGGTATTCAGTTCAGGACTTAAAGTTTATGATGAACAGAAATTAAATGGTTCAAAAATTACCCTATAAATACCCTATGTTACAACTGTGTAAAAACCGTTAGCCAAAATTACATTTTTTTTACATTTACTTAGCATCTAAATTAGTTAATCTAACGAGAACCTTATTTTAACTTTGTGAGCTCTATATGATCAGTTGCACTGATTTCCCAGTCGTTCTCCCTGAGAGATGAAGTAGCAGGAAAATAGCAGACTCATCACTGCCCCATCCTAGCAGGATATAGGATTCAGTTAAACCTTATACCAGCTAAAAAACTAAACAAAACACATTTATACCTGCCATAATCAGATTCCTCTAGAGGGTCATCCACATGTGCATTCTTGACTTGTGGAATGTTAGCAATTTTTCAATAAACTTGCTTGAAATATCATCTCCGGTCTTGGTCAATCACACAGAAAAATAAAGTCAATAACAAGCATTATAATATACAATATATATTGATTTATATATTATTTATATATTATTGATTAATATTATAATTATAATATATTATAATATACAATTAACATCAACATTTTTATATTTACCTCCGAGCCTGGTGTATATAAAAATTGGACAAAGTAGTGCAGTGCTGAATGGATCTGAGCTTTCGGATTCTACTGATGAAAATGAAGATGAGAAACTGGTCTAAGTTTGTGGAACATGACAAGACAAGACAATATGAACAACAACAAAAAACATGCTAGCATAATGTATTGTGAAGAAAGATGCTTAAGAATAAAAACTAGATTATATATTTTTAAGAAAAAATAAGAAATAAAGTTTAAAAATAAATACCTTCAGAAGTATTCAAATCCATTTCGGGTTCCATTTAAACTCCACTTGAACCAGCATTTCTTTAAAATTCTGGATAATTACAGTCAGTCTGTGTACTTTAACCATGCTAGCAAATATATGAGGTATTTTGCCAAGCGTTTGCTGTAGTATGTCAAGCAGTCATTTAAATGAGACCAATATAAAAACAACAACATATAACGTTAACTCGTAAAAAAAAACATTTAAACCAACCAAGCAAGTTTCGCTTATAAATGATAACACTGAGTGATGTTTTTGTCCTGATAAAGTGTTGGCTTGGCGATATTTCTAATGTCTGCATCCATAAAAAAGCCAGGCCTGACTGACGCACCCCACGAAGTAGAACTTTTGTTATTCTAGCATCACGCTTCCACAGAAAATAAAAATTTGCATGGTCAAATAAACACATTAAACACTGTTCAACGATGGTAGGTTTTTAAGCCGGGAACTCACCTACATTAGCAACTAGCTGAACAGTATATTCTGTATTCTGGTCGTATACTGGTCGAGAGATGACTGCTTGCTCCGAATCTCCTGCACGGCACTTCTAGGTGTGCTTTAGAGTGCACCACATCTATCAATAGTTTGTAACCCCGGTAAATTTTCCTCCGGTCCTTGATATTTTATCTATTTCTATTTTCTTTATCTAGTGCTGTCAAACGATTAATCATCCAAAATAAATGTTTTTTCTTTACATAATATTTTAATGCATGTGTATATTTATTACGTATATATATATATATATATATATATATATATAAATACAAACACATGCATGGATGTATTTAATGAAAATATGTTATGCTTATATATTAAATATATTTAGATATAATATCAAATAAAAGAAAATAAATATATAAATCATTTACATGTAAATACTTTCAAAATATGTACAGTACATGTGTTTTAAAATCAACATAATATTATTTATTTCAGCTGCGATTAATTACGATTAATCGTTTGACAGCAACTACAACTCAGTTAAGTTACAAACAATAACTTGCATGTTAGAAGGCGCAATGTAAAGAGAAATAACGGTCCCACTTTATATTAAATGTCCCTAATACCTGTGTACTTACATAGTAACTAGATGTGTATGTAGTATGTAAAAACAGTGTAAGTACACATTGCTACATAGCATCTACAGCTGTAATTTTTCTGTACCTACACACATGTAACAACCCTCAGAATGGTGCGTGTAAGTACAAAGTGTAACAACACATTAAAAAAGTTGAAGAAACACCCATATATGACAAAACAAAGCAGCCTGTGTGTGAAAAAAATGGATATTGTCAATAATGGATAATGTCATTAATAACAACACCACCACCTTCCACACTCATTACAATGCACTGAATAATGTAAAATGCTAATATCTTTTACAGTTAACACTTATTGATTAACTTACAGCAGATCAGTGATTTATATGTAAGTTCTTTGTTGGAACTATGAGTTGGGTAAAAAATGGGGGCGAATGTGTTAACCCTTTAATCATCATTAATCCTTCAAGCCTACAGATTAACAGCAGACTCATCCATCAGTAATTGTATCTCAACTGTGCTTTCATTTGCTAGAAGGTGAGTGAGTCTTATAGATTCTCAATCCTGTTTACCTACACACATCTCCTAATTACTTTTCCTCATAATTGCCACTTCTGTTATGGGCTGTGCTTTAGTGGTTCTAATCGCTTTGTCCTTAAAATTCAAACTGACGAACAGGGGATGTAAATCACAAATTTGTATGCTGGTCTGAAGTGTATGCACTCATGCATCTAGATTTATGTGTGTGTGTTTGATGAGGAGGTAAGCTTCTTAAACTCTCTAGCAGTTCTTTGGCTCTCTGGGTCTTGAGAGGGTGGGAGAACTGACCAAGTTTATGATGAGCTTTCCTCAACAGACCACTGACTTCTCAGTTTATTCCACTTAAGCTCCTTACGCAGTACTGCTCATCTGTTTCTCAGCGTCCAGTAAATAGACTGTGCTCAGAATCTCTTATTTTGCCCATAAAATGACTTTTTCTGCAAGGTGAAAAACTCCCATTTGAGCGGCGTAACTCCCATCAACCTAACGCCGGTGCTTTATGCTTGAACACAGGAACGTTTTTGTTCCCCACTTATGAGTGATTTATGATGTAATTCAAAGGATGGCAGCTGAAGTGAGAGTGCTGTTTAGCCCATACTGTGAGCTCATCATCTTTGCAGTAGCTGTGAATGAACTACCCAGGAAACAGCTCTGCGTGTTTGGAGCCATGGGGACAAAGTCACTTAGCTATTCCCGCTAGATTACAGCACACCTTTACAAGCTCTGTGTCATTATTCATAAGGAGGAACATTTGTTTAGGTGTTCTTTTGCCCATATGCTTACCATAACATTAACATGTGTAATATGGGCATTTTTAGAATGGAAAAATAATAAATGGCTCTGTTCTTGAATTGTTAAACAGCTACCTGCTGAAACGTCATGCCAAATGTGTTTCTCCCTGGGTGGAAAACTTCAAAACGCTTTGTGTTTTATGCATGGCCAGTACAAGGATTAAGACACACAGTTTTCTGAAAGGAAAATTCAGGTCATTTCTAGCTTAGTGCTCTGTAAAACATTAACATTACGGTAACACTTTACAATAAGGTGTCATTTGGTAGATTATATATTAATTAACAGGAATGAACAATGAACACCATGTTTATTACACTCATTAGTTTTTATTAATGTTAGTTAATAAAAATACAGTTGTTCATTGTTTCTTCACATTAGTTAACTAATGTTAATACTCTTGGGATGTGCTGTATTAGCAAATGCTGAAATTGATATTATTGAGATTAATAAATTCTGCGGAACTATACTTAGTGCTTGTTAACTAAGGTTGTTACTTTTGTTAACTAATGAACCTTATTGTAAAGTGGCATTACCATGTGAAATTGCTTAAGAATTAAAGATTGATGGGCTATTCCTGAAATTTGGTGCCTTTTGGACATGGTAGAAAAAAAGTTTAAAACATTTGAAAAATGATATAGCAAAAGCTCAAATCAATCTATTTACCAAACAAAATCTATGAAATAGAAGACTAAAAATATATACCCAGTTATGGAGAAGTAAACTACAAGTTAAAATACTTGACCATTGTGTGTGTGTGTTTTGTTTAATACATTAGTCATGTTCCAGTAAATTGTAATTGTCAAATTTCATTTCATGAATCAGGAATTTGATATACAGTAAATATGACAATATTCTTGCTTGTTTGACTCTGTGTGTGAGCTGCTACGCTAATAACAATAAACAATTGACCTTTTGCCCACTTTAAGATTTTAAAGTGCCAAAATAATATAGTTATTAGTTATAGTTATTGTTTGTATTGAACTGCCCTTAATTGATGGTTCTTTCTTTCCCCCACAAACTAAAAACACAAAAGCTGATCCCACAAGCATTCACTCACAGCGGTGTCCTCTCTAGGATCATTCATCTGTCTGGCTCTTTTCTCACTGTCAAATAAAAGCATTAAACAGGAGGTTGTATGCCGTTATTCTCTCTTTCAGCCCTCTTCTGTTATCTGATGTCCTCCAAACCGGATAGTTCATCACAGGCTAAGCGTCTGATGCCGGAGACACAGGGACAGGACCCCGGCCCTCCTCTGCCCATGTCACGGGCCGTAATAGAGTCATAAACCTTGGAGATCTGCTTGATTGAGTTGCATCAAACACAAAGAGGATGCTAATCTCACTATGCAGCTCCGCTAAGTCACCCCTGTCCCAGAACCATCCATTTTATGGGCTTAAATAAGCTTTACAAGACATCGTTTAACAATTATGGAGCCTGTCTGTTTGACCTTAAGGGTTTACTATATATTGAGCTCTATCAACTGTTTTTATGACGTACAGAAATGTTGATTAAACATTTTTTTAATTTATGTTTTCCTTGGTTTGAAAATGAATGACAGTACAGTGGAAATTCACTTAAAATACATAAGACAACATTAAGTTGTGATGGAATTGGTTACTGACCCTGTCTGTGTAAAGTTACAGTATATGCAGCCTTTCTACTCTGTTGTCATGACAACATTGGCCAGCAACTTTTTTACATGATGCCAGAAAGGGATGTTTTGTAATTATCTACAAACCACTATTTACTAGAGGAACTATTGTACATTTTGGGATATCTCATTACAAATGCTGTTAGTAAACACCAAAATGTGAATATAATTTCCAAGATCAGAAAGTATTGTGTATTTATTGATGTTTACCAAAAAAAGGTAAAGTAACTAATAGTTTTTATATTTAAAAACTTTTTATAGTATAAATTCCATTTTTGTGATATTCTGTTTTGATATTTCAAGTGTTCACGCTTCCTCATAAATGTTTATAGCGGGTTTGGCGTGCTGTCCAGGGAGCGGGCCGGGAAAACGGTGGGCTCGAACCATAGCGATTAGAACCCTAGCGAGGGTAAGGGCTCGGCGTCCGGGTCGAACTCCGGCTGCCCCCCGGAGTGGGAAGTTGTGTTTAGAGGGAGTTTAGAGGTTTTTGCACAAGCCAGATGAGGATGAATGGGGAAGATTGAGGTTTTATAGTGCTTTTGAACTGTTTGATTGGGCGATCGTAACCGGGGAATTGATTAGCTGATTGCTAACAGCTGCAGGCAATTCGAAATTCCACTCGAAATTATGTTATTGTCAAAACATTTATTTAATTTCATAACTTAAATGCAAACAAAGCATTTTTGTTGTTGAATGAAGGTACTGTAATGAAAATCTATCACAAATGTTGTTGATAGAGCTTACAAATCCAGAACATCCCTTGAAGATTCCATTAGAAAAGCTTGGCTGTGGTTTATTGACTGAAAAAGAGTGCTTGCTATGATGATGCATGTGTCTGGAATGTATTTTATCTTTCATTTTAGCACGGTCTCATTTCTTATAGCGTATTTGTTAATGACGGCCAATTTGTCAGATATTTGAAGTTGGCTACACATTTTATTTTCAAACATTTTAAAACATAGTCAACACAAATCGATGAGCTGCCCTCCTTGTGATAACCACAGACCAAGGGCTTCTTTTGAGATCAATAGTAGTGATTTATTGACTTGCTTGCCCTAACTGGATATCTCAAGTTGCACTCAATATTTCCACCCAACTCTGTGTCATACAAAGAAAAACATACTTGTAAATGTGAAATTTACATTACATGGAAATCACTGAAATTCCATCACTGAAATATTCTCATCTATCTCTCTTAACCACTTCAGTGTTGACCTTTCACTTTGTGCTGTGGCAATCACAAGTCGCCAGCGTTCGAGAATTGCATTCACGGAGGAAATGAAAAGATGATAATCTTCCACAGTGATAAAATGAATCCCAGCACAACAAGGGCGTTTTGGGATGCCGCTAGTCTGGGTTCATGGGGGGTGGGGGGTTTTGAGAATTCACCCTTCTCTTCCATGAAGTGTAAAATCGCTTTACCTCTCACTCTGCGAATGCAAGAAAACACCTCAGTGCAAACATTTCTCTGCTCAGCGAATACAGAGCTCTCCAGAGACCTAATAAACCAGTTCTCTTTGAAAACGCACTTAACATTTTCAGAAATGCTAAACTTTCAAAACAAGCAGCATTTTTTTGTAACCACTAAAGCTCAATATTGAGCTTATGGATAGTGTCCAGTGTGTTTCACTTTATTAAAATTTGAAACTTTTTAGTTGGGCCATAATGACCTAGTTCAGTCAGATTTAAATTTTTGAGATACATAACACCAGATGTGTGAATAGATTCATTTACACTACATGGCTAAAAGTATGTGGAATTAACTGGTAAAAATATATACTTGACCCAAAATTAATCAACCAATCACCTTTATTTATGTAGCGCTTTTAACAATACAGATTGTGTCAAAGGACTGACCAGTATCAAATTGGGAAATAGAGTGTCAGTAATGTATAATGACAAGATTATATGCTCTTTTTTTTGCTAATGGCATTTCATTATAGAATGGAGATATGACGTCGTCTAGATCAGCTCATTTTAAATCAGATCTATGTAATCAAATCAATGGCAATCACTAGAAATTAAGTGTCCCCAATTAAGCAAGCAAAAGGCGACAGCAGCAAGGAACCAAAACTCTATCTGTGAAAAGATGGAGAATAAAAAAAACCTGGGAGAAACCAAGCTCAGTTGAGGGCTCCTCTGGCCAGCCGAAACCAGCACTTCTTTTCTTGTTTAATTTTGAATGCAGCTATGTCTGATTGTATAAAGGACATATTGTGTGTGTTTGATTCCCGTGATCGGTCTCTGAAACACATCTCACCTAGATGGTCCTGGTCTCCGCTGATGATCAGGGCTGTAGACATCATCTCTTGATGTGATCCACCATCTGATCTGGATACGAACTGAGAAACAGAATAAGAGAGAGACAGGCATTCCAATCCCATAAGAACTTCATTCATCTTCGGAACACAAATGAAGATATTGTTTTAAGAAATCTGAGAGCTTTCTGACCCTGCATAGACAGAAAAGTAACTACCACATTCAAGGCCCAGAAAGGTAAGAACATCAGTGGTCCAACTGCAGTTTTATGAAGCTACAAGAGTACTTTTTATGTGCAAAGAACACAAAAATAACTTTTTATTCAATCATTTCTTCTCTCTTTTGGGTGAACAAGACCTTTAAGCTTCACCTGTAACTGTCCGGAACATCTAGCATACAGTAATCACATATAAAGTACTTTTAAGCCCTATCTACAGAACTAGATGTGGATGAGGCTTAAATGGTATTGTGTCAGAACTAAATGTAAAGATTTTTTAGATGTAACTTTTTTATTTGTAACTGCAAATATTTATTCTAATATTTGCAAAAATAAAGAGAAATGTTCTGCTTGAAATGGAAATTCAACAGTCTGTGTGTTTTTCCTCTGCAGGTTACTGTGTTCTCTTTGTTCTAGAAACACATCACATCACTGGTAAAACTTGTCCCTCTCTTACCTCATACACAATATGCTGTTTGAGGAATAAGTGAGACAGAAACATGTTCTTGCTTAGTCATAATGGATTCACAGACTCACCACTGCATTTAAATTTGAGATATGTTTATTGCTTTATCCTAATGATTGTTGGAGTCAAGTGAATACTTTTATTTATTATTCCATTTAAAAGCCAATATGGATGGTTTATTAAGGGTGGTGTGGAAGAACTTGACTGGCCTACACAAGCTCAGACCAAAACAACATCGCCTGATGGTAATTGCTAATTATTATACGTGAAATGGCAAGGTTTCAGATATTTCGGTAGCTACATAAATGTTAATTTGCCTGACCTTTCAGGCAAAGATTTGTAAGTTTGTAAGTTTGGTAAGTTGTAAGTTTGTAAGTTTGGTAAAGATTAAGAATGAGGATTTAAAAAAAAAAATCTTTCTACTCATAATTTCTCCAAAATAATATATTTTAGAACTTTCTATCTAGCTTTCGTAACTATAAAATGTATATTCATTAAAAAATATCACCATGAAGTTATAAAACGTTATTAATTTGCATCCTCATATTTTCAGGTCCTACAAGTCAAGGGAAATAGTTGATGAATTCAAATATGGTTTTTAATTCTTGTTTAATCTTATTTGAAATTATTTTAAATAATGATGAAGTCTGCTGAGGCTACTGTATAACTACTGTACTTTACAAAAGAAATGGGTTCAAATGTCTTTCCATTGCTTTTGCTTCTAAAACTCTAAAGAGAAGTGAAGCAGAGATATGTAAAGACAGTCGAATCTAAAGATCAGAGCGAGCACTTTCCTGAAATAAGCCTGCTTGGTAATGGCAATTGAAAGACAGTGATGAAACCCCAGGAACAGACAGTCCAATAAATCAAGACATTGTCAGACAACACGAGGCCTTGAGACAGCACAGCCCTAACAAGGCATGGAGAGTGAATGAGAGAGTCTGTTGGGATACCTGTGCTTCTGAACCACACACAGAGCTCATCATGTCCAAGCTGAAGGCTCTGCAACCAAAACAAGGTGAAGGGGAAAGGAGCAACAAGGAAACAAATCAGGAAAACAAGCCTTGGCACTGGCTTTCTCACAGAAAAGTGAGTGAGATGTTTGGCAGAGGAGAATCCAATAAGATTGCTGGTGGCTGAGCATTTCAATTACCCAGTGGGGAAGTGAGCAGGCATGGGGAGGTATCAGATGGAGGTTTGACATGCTGTTGGTGGACAGGTCTCAGCAGCTGCCCACTCCTCCAGCCCTCAGGGCAGCTATCACTGTAAACATACTGCCATAACAATGGACACCACAAAAGTTATTTGCAGCCTGCTCTGCCTGTGCTCCCCTACACACCCACACTTGCTAGCTCAAACTGAGTGACGTCGTCATTTTTAGATGGGAGTATTTCTAGGACAATATTACTTCTTGGCATCCACGTTTAACATATGAACGCTTTTCAAACGCTAGCATACACTCACACATTAAGCCAATGTTACACATTATTGTCAGGGGAATGAAGGCAAGTCTGTTCAACATTAATACTTAATGTACCCCACAGCACCTAATGCAAAAAAAAACCCCAAAACACACAATCAATTTGATAATGCCGTGTTTACTTTAAAATAACAAGCTGAGCATTTCCGTGGAGGACTAGCATAAGCCACCTGCTCTGCTAAAGGTCATGGACGGGAATTGGCTCCACACCCTGACAATAAGATGATGAGCAATGGTGATGACAAGAGCTTTTTTTTCTTTGCAGTCTTTTCTCCATTTTTTGAATAACCAGATTGTGTGGAGCAAAATGCAATTTGACCAAGGCCAGACAAAGGGAACGAACCAGATTGTTAAAGGCTAACCCCGCGCTGATACGATTTTTCATTATTTCGTTTTTTCTTGCAGTAGGTCAAAGAAACCTTTGTTATGGAGGTCTAGTGACTGGTAATCTTCACTGGCCAGACAAGTTCTTTTGTGCCTTAGCAGTCGTCCATTAGGGGATTGAATCTTATAAAACATATTCTGGTTCATTGAGTAAAAGTAGTGAGACTCAAAGTTGGTTTGCTGTAAATTTTCACATAAAACAAGGTATGCTCATTCCCAGCTCGTCACATATTAAAGCTTGGGCTTTTTTCCGCTTGAGGTAAAATCCATTGTTTTCAGTTGTTTGTCTCAATTTAATGGTTTGCATGCATTAAAAAAAAAAAAAAAACCTGAAAAAAAAAACAATTACAGTTTTAATAAAAAACACATACTCCATATCTACAGGTCTTACTGTTCCTATCATACATACTTACAATTAAACAACATATGAAAACAATCAAAAAATGTATGTATCATGAGTCAAGAAAATAAAAGACTAACATCAGCAGTTCCAAAGCAGGTTTTAAATGTTTCCAACTCCAAATTCTGATTGGATGATTATCATTTCTATTTTATCCAAGCAAACTACTGTAAATTTAATATTAACGCTGCAGGCTGTGGTTTTAATAGGGAACCAAGAACCAAATCAACTAATCTACATGTTGCATTGTGGGATAAAAAAACCCTTTATAACAAACCTCGACTTGTTTCGGAAGTGTGGTTTAAACTGAATTTCAATTGCTTCTTTATGAGGCAGATTCAATATTGGCATCAGATAGCAAGTGCTGCCTGAAAAAGACGGTTCACAGTTCAAGGTGACGGGTATAGCAGTACTGTGAAAGTCCCTTTTCAGGAATGTCAGGGGTGATGTTTTATCTCCATATAAATGTGCTCTCTGAGTGCTTTTGAGAGGCTTGCCTTGCCTCGCCTCCTCTTCCCAATAATTATGGTTTTGAAGATGCATTCTCCACTGCAAAATAATTGAAACTACAGGCTGTTACCATCTGAAATCACATCTTCTTAATTACATATTGGATATAATGTACAAAGTTTATTCTAAAGTATGTATAGATGTGTGTTTTTGATCAGTTAAGAGTCTTTTTAACACTGATGGTGTGTTCATGATGATGGTGATGATGATGAAGGAAGAGGAAATAACTGGACAGTGAACAGATATATATATATATATATATATATATATATATATATATATACATATGATCTGGCTGCTTTTGGGTCAGTGGTGGGATTACATTTTTGCTAAGATCATCTGAGGCTAAAATTCATTATGGTTCAGGAGATTTTCTGTGAAGTCATGCATGTATTTACCATCTGCTGTATAGCAAGGGCACAGGAGGTACTGCTTAGAATGTCTTGATTAAGTTAATATCACCTTAAAATGCCTCAGTTGGTTAGTAAGTAATTATGATATAATCAGACATGACTAAATGCTATCTTGTTGATTCATATTATAATCAGGTCCATGTATTTATGGGAGGCATGCTAATGTTTTGATTAAAGGGCACTCTATTTGTAAGAATGATGCATGCACAGAAAACAAACTCACTACTTTTGGCCTTTGGAAAAACACTTTTTATACACTTTTGTTTTATACATTTTTGTCACAGAATTAATTTTCACAACTAGCCTTTTATACGTTCTTAAAACACACCATTAAATAATATAACACAGTTAATTATATTACTGTCATTTAATGTATTGTGATATTACACCAATAATATTCAACCTTATTCAACACGCAAAAACACGTGAAGTAGCGCTATTTCTTTTATGCTATTGTTAGTTGATAAATTATTTGAATAGATAATGCTATTGATAGTGTAATTTAAAACATTGCTAAAAAAAAAAAAAAAAACATTAATTAATTGTATGTATGTCCTTTTTTTTATTCTACCGTAACATTACAGATATCCATGGACAACAACAACTGAGACATTATACAAATGTTTGTGTTTCAGCGAAGTAAATCATTAGTGTTTGCAACAACCTGAGGGTAAGTAAATAACAACTGAATTATCCTTGTAGGGTAAACTATTATGTTAAAACAAGTAAATATAGGCCCTTTATCATTACTGCCTGATGCCTAATTAGCATTTTGTTTTATTTTATTTTGCAGTTTATTTTGCCCATCCGCCAATGAAATAAAATAATGTTATATACTCTTAACAAATATTGTATTGATATTTTAAATGTAGTTTTATCTTAAACTTCTTTTTATTAAATCAGCAACAAAAATGCAGTTCCATATCTATATATAATTCAATATCTCATGTAGTCCACTAAACCTGCAAAGTTGTTTATTAAATGTAAGGAAGAGATGAGTCACTCAACTGCTAAACAATTTGTCTGTGTCAGTAACTGTATAAATGTGCCAATAAGTGAGTAGATTTAAAATGCATGCTTGTCAAAACATTTGCATATAGTCCCTGGTGGAAAAGAGCACATTGTTAACGGTCTCCCTCATCTGTATTTTCTTTCAGGTAAGAAATAAAATCATGCTTGGTAAAAAATAAAACGAGATGCTAAGCGATAATTATGAGATAAAAGGTCAAAATTGTGAGAAGCTAATTATGAGATACATTTTTAACGTAAAAAATTCAAACTTCTTAATAATAATAAAAAAAGTGTTGGTATTATAATTTAGGTAACACTTTATTATAGAGATGCACTGATTGACCGGCTAGTGATTGGCAAATTGGAATTGGCAAATTTTTTGTATAACAAATAAATGATAAATATGATAAATAATAATTTAAATGAATATCATATGCTTTCATTACAGTTCTTTAAAAAATGTTAACTATACAACTACATGTGAACTAGCAGTCAATAAAATATAAGTTATTAGTAGAATAAGTTGACATATACTTCTTATCAGATTAGTTGATAGTTTAGAAGATAGTTCTAAAAATTATAACACCACAACTATAACAATATTGTTTTTTGTTTTTTTTTAATTTTTTACAACTGATAAACAATAGAAACACTGACAACCAATCAGAATCATGCCTGAGCTTATAATAAACTGATAAAAAAATATAGTTAAAGTTATCTTTATAGTTATTGTGCTTGGTGTGAATGGGCCTTAAGAGTAAGTTGATATTTGCAGTAGTTGCAGATTAATGAAAATTAGTCACGGTAATTAGGCATGGTACTTTAACAAAAAAAAAAAAGCTATTTCTCAGAAATAGTAACTGATTTACATCATTATAAAATTAACAAATTACCAGGGCAAGTAACCTACACGAGATAACTCTACCTACACTGGACGTGATAAAGGGATCTTTTGGAATCATTTGAAATTTGTGTCAGCACGTCATAAACGGAATGCGGCAGCAGACATGTCTTTCAGTGATTAAGGTGAATTATGCCAATACTGCTACAATATGGCAGATGGCTTACGTATCGCGCCCCATAGAAGCAGTTGCTAATGAGGCATCTCCATATATATATATATATATATATATATATCTGTGTTGTGGACACCGTGTAACATTGGTTTGATTTGTTTCACAGAGCTATTCGTTGCCTGGGTTGAAAAGCCTATGTATGTGTGGGGCGGAGCTACAAAATAGGAGCGAGAGGTAGGGGCGTCGGGCATAGACATATCATAGAAATCAAAGCAATAATAGGTGAGCGCCAGCCAATAAGATTGTCTTTTGCACATTAGCTCCGCCCACTTCCAGAGAAACATCAGTTCTTAGGCAGCTGACGAATTCCAAAGGACCTCTGTTATTATGACAGAAAAATACAACATAAAAAATCGTTTACATTTGATGTGACAAGTCTGCATGTTACCTAAGACTCTCTTGCTCTGTACCTTTCATTCCACGTGTGAGACAAAGCGACAGAGAATACAGCTCAACTGTGCATCCATTCAGATGAACTGAAAAATACGATTCTAATAAATTATAGTAATGCCACATTTTTATGTGTGGTTAAACTGTAATTTTTTTGATTACTCGTCACTGAAAATGTAATGCAGCTGGTAATGACATTTATTTATTACGCCATTATTTTCATCACTGGTAAATACAAAGAACCTTCTCTGTCTATAGAGGACTGTCAAAATAAAGTGTAACCACGATTTTGAAAACGGTCTTTCACAGTACTTGGCTGTACTTGTTCTCAGTGCTTACCTGGTTAAGTAGATTATTAATTTTGATTGGAATCCCGATGCTTGCATTAGTGATGTCTCTAATTGGGTTTTGAACCCATTACAATATTGGATAATGTTAATGACATTCTTTTTTGAGAGCTCTCAAATCAAGATTGTACACAAATAGCTCAAGCTTAATGAATTGACCTTTTGTTGACCTTTCGTATTGTGTGATTGCTAATGAATGTCTGAATGGTTCTTGTCACTTTCAGTTGACCTTTTGTCACTTTAACATATATAAAACTATTCTATCTATATATAGCTTTAACATGATTGTATTTTGATGTGTAATGCATGCTATACAATGATTTATGACAGATGCATTTTTTTTAATGTCGTGTAAGTTTAATTAATGTGAGTGTCTCTAGAGAACAATTCTGCAGCTTAATTAGTAGCCTCCTCCTCTCTCTGATTTGGTTCATTACCAGGATGAGTTGTGCTAGGTGTCCCCAGATGTGTTTTTGTGTGCTGTTTTGCGTGTGAGAAGTCATTACTGTGAGCCTGAATCAAAGTTTCGTATGTCATTCATTTTGTCACCTTTTACTTGTTTTGAGAAATGTGCTAGGAGAGATTCTTCATCTGTAAACCCCTGGCAAGTTTTAATTTCATTTATGGAACAATTTTATGTTCAAAAATGTCTTGATTCAGCCAGTTGCTGGATATTATTGCTGCCGTTTTGGGTGGTTATCTGGAAAAAGCCAGCTGCTGGGGAAATCACAAAGGATATTAATGCCATGAATGAAATAATAATAATGTCATACATATAAATACTTCATAATGAGTCTCTCTCTGGATTTTTTTGCTGACACAGCAATAATGGGAAGAGGTTTATTGCTCTCAGTTAAGAGATGAGGGCTATTGATATTGCATATCTCATCCTCGAAATGTCCCTGAAGGATTTCAGGAATGAGTTTTCACTCTGCCCCGAGAAAGAATAGAGAAAATCTACTTTCTCAATCCAGTTTATGCTTCCTACAGCTTATCATTTATTGAGAGAACCATCCAACTGGTTTTTAACCGCTGTTCATTTATATGGGTAACAGGACAATATACTTTCCATACATCCCAAAACCTAGTGAACTTCTTTCAGAAGCAGCAACATAGTGTATCAAAGTTGTGCTCATGTGTTGACAACTTAATATGCTGTAATTTTGTTCTTTCTAAATTCTAAGGCAACATTGCATGTCTTAAAGTCTTAGGGAAAGTAGTTGCAGAAATTGCCATTTGCGACTAGCTCAGTGGAAAAGAAAATAATAATCAAGATTGCAGACAAAACAAGAAACATAAATTGTAGCTCTTTCCCCTGGTTTCACAAACAAGGCTTTAGCCTACAGTAGTCCTGGACTAAAATGCAAGTCTGAGCTGTTTCAACTGAGAGAAACTTGCAGTGACTGATCTTAAAACATGTCAGTGCCTTTGTTTTGTCTTAAGATTTAGGTCAGTAATGACTTTTTAATACAAATTACTTAAATGTCCTAATTGAACTATATGACCTAATCCTGGCTTAGGCTAAGCCCTGTTGGTGAAACTGGGCCATAATAGTTAATTTACAGAGGAACAAAAAAAGTTTTAAATACTTATATAACCAATAATAACTCCAACAACTGTAAACTGAGTGTCTGGTACATGGGAGGAACACTATTTGTGTGGCATATGATGTTTCAAACTACACTTCCATTCAAAAGCTTGGGGTTGTGAATTTTTGTAAAAATATTTCTGAAAAAAAAAGTCTCTTATGCTTACCAATGCTGAACTTATTTGATAAAAACAGTAACATTGTATAAAATTATTACAATGTAAAAATACCTCTTTTCTATTTACATATATAATGTAAAATGTAATTTATTTCTGCCATTTATTTATGGCAAAGCAGAATGTTCAGCAAGCATGATTCTTCAGAAATCATCCTGATATGCTGATTTGGTGCTCAAGAAAGAATTCTTATCATTATCGTTGATGTCACGGTCTATGTTTAATGTTCACATGTTTTGCTATGTCTTTGTTTATATGTGTATATGTGTGCCCATGTATAGTGTTTCCTGCCCTTGTTTAGTTCATTGTGTTAATTAGTGTCCAGCTGTGTCTCGTCTATGTCTGTGTATTTATAGTGCATAAGTTTCAAACATTATTTGTCAATTCGTCAAGTGTCTATGCGTGTCTGCAACTACCTTGTCTGAGTTTTTGAGTAAAGTAACCACTGTTTATCGAGAATCTTCGTCTCTGACTCTTCCTGCTAGAGTGCAGCTGACAGTTAAAAACAGTTACATTTTGTGACAATGGTTACTATATATATATATATATATATATATATATATTTTTTTTTTTTTTTTTTTTATATTATTATTGTTATAATTGAAATGTTTAAAACCATACATGTGAAACTATGTTGGTGTGACATGGCATTCAAAAATGTCTTTAAAGATAAGCTCATCATTTTATGGGGATTGTGGCCAAAAAAAAAAAAAAAAACCCTGAAATTTGAAACCAGATATCCCGCACAAAAGCCTTCTGTTTATCCCCAACCCATGACGACTTGGAAGAAAGGACTGAGCTGCCTTTGTTTTTGTTTCGTCTACCTTTACATAGAGTCCTTGTTACTAAACAGAACATACAATCATTAGCCAAAAGTCAAGTCGGCAAAGTTCATGGCTGATTGACCCTTTTAGCAGTAGTAATTAATAATGACATTGGGTCTGGCATCTGGACCCTTGAGTCGATTGTGTTTCTAAGTCAATCACTCAGAGCCCCAGTCCTTTCAATCGGCAGCTTGGCTGCCGTCTCCTGGGCTTTCTGCCTGCACTAATGGGCCAACCTTGTAGTCACCAAGTCATAATCCTATCAATAATAAAACAGGAGGTGCATCTGTGAAAGCGCATCCCTCTTCGTCGCCACTTTCCATTTTCTCAAATAAGCTTCTGTGAACCGCCCATCCACCTTGAGCAGCCCCCTCTGTCTCTCGTTCTCTCTCACACCCTTCTTAGCCAAAAGAGCTCTTTAATTGTGTGTGAAGGAGCTTGTTGCCAGCTTTGGTTTTATGCAGCTTTACTGGAGACATTTTCTGCATGAGGTAGCAAAGAAACTGTGGATAGCATCTAGTAAACCTCATAAAATTCTGGAGCTCTAAAGTTCATCCATTTTAACAGCCAAAACAAAGACGTTTCCAATGTTAATGTGAACAAATAGTTGTGCTCAGTCATTAATGAGCACAAAGGCTCTTCAGATCATTTTATATATGTTGTTTAAATCATACAAAATAAAACTTAATGATCTTGTAAATGTTTCATGCTTCACTGCTAAACTGGTTTTATAAAACGTGTTATACTCAGTTGCCATAATTCAGTTAATCTTAGTAAAAAATATAATTGTTAATTGTTTTGAGTGAGTGTGTGAGTTCCTGGCCCACGAAACCAATCATAACTCATCATCATAATCATAAGGGTCATACTTCATTTGAAAGCTGAATAAATAGGCTTTCCATTTATGTACGGTTCGTTAAGATAGGACAATATTTGAAAAATCTGGAATCTGAGGGTGCAAAAAAAGTCTAAACATTTAGAAAACATCCTTTAAATTATTTTTATTATTATTAAGCTCTTAGCAACTGATATATTTACAAAACAAAATTTACTAAACGTCTTCCTGGAACATGATCTTATTTTTGCCACAAACGAAAATTGTAAAAATTTGACCCATACTATATTGTTAGCTATTGCTACAAATATACCCATGCTACTTACAACACATTGTTATGGTGCATGTAATCCAAGACACACGGAGACAAGATGTAGCAGTTTAACACATTTAATAAACCCAATTCAAAAACTGAGGGACAGAGAGCAACTTGTAAGGGGATAATTAACAAGACACACCTGAACAAAATAACTAATTAAACAGAACTAGCTCACAAGGGAAAAAACACAGCGCACATGGCGAATGACCACAAACAAACATCCATAGAAGTATCACACATATATAATTAACTATTTTACCTGATATTAAAGAAGCAATACATTTTCCCCCAGGGGGTCCAAGAACAAAACAGGTTAAATAGTTGATACAAATACAAGAGAAATGCCATGATATCCAATACACACAGAGCGCTCGGCAACACAAACATCTGTTAAAACAGCATCCATCCACGGTGATGCATGCCATCGAAAGCCTGGGACACCGTGCCTGATAGGCGTCCCTCAAGCTTTTTTGAAATTCTGGCCAGGTGCCTCAACACAGGTAATGTCTTTCTCTCCATCTATTCTCACAAAGGGTGAGCAATCACGTTCTGCGAAGAATAAACATCCCTACCTTTCTTTGTTGCCACTGTTTAGACAGAGAGACCCCAGGACCAGCACAATGGAAGTCAAATGCCTTTTGTACTCACCGAGATGAAGCACTGTTGCTATCAGTCCTGCCATCACCATCCCTGGATCTGAGAACACTGGGAGTCATTATAGAACCAAGGGAAGCCTAATAGACTGACTGACAGATATGAACTTTCAAAGACCTAAGGGGCGAGGAAGAAATCAAAAGAATGGCAGAACAATGCAGTTCGCCTGCACGGCTTTTGAAGGAGAGCAATCGGATGGAGATCCACAATGCCCAAGCTGTGGAAAAACAGCCTTTATTGCAGACTACACACTGGAACATGACTGATTTGTTGTGTTAGACTTTGAGAAAGCCATTGACACTTGTCTCAAGAAAGCAGACGGATGGTCAATAGAGCGTAGAAGAAAAGACAACATATATAACCTATGCTGCATAACATTACGATAACTGTGGTCACTTTTACTTATTTTGTTTTCTTTGGGAAACATGCAAATATTCTGAGTAGCTTCTAAAGGGCAGTACTAAATAATATATATTTAATCTTTAAAACAATATTTAATCTATTTCTAAAACAAAAAAATAATATCCATCAGTCTTCTGTTTGAAGGTTTTTATAACATAACATAATATAATATAATTAGAGCTGTCAAACCAATAATCAATTATTGAATAATTATTTAGTATGTGTTCTGTGAATATTTATTTCTGTTTCTATATAAATACATACACATACAATATATAATTTGAAAATATTTACATGTCTATATTTATATTCATATATTGTTAAAATAAATAAATACATAAGCTTAAGCTACAAAATATTGTTTCTTTTTGTTCAACCAAGTCCAACAGACCAGTGCAATATTGCCATTAAGTGTGGTAGCAATAGGATATTTAGAAATATAGTAGCCTACATTTCCGAAATTCAGGAACCCTATAGGTAGGTAGGCTTTCTGTAACAGTTTTTTTTAAGTAAAACACAATAATGCCAGATATAGCCGTATATACGGCTCAATGTGAAATCACGCACCTGATGGCATTTACCGCTGATTACATGACCGGCTTTACTGACAAAACGTGCAAACATATCGGCCGATCCGGTTCGGTGCATCCCTACTTTCAAGTACATTCTCACCGGATAAGCTTCAGCGGACCGATTATACTGGAGCACCAATTACCGTTTCTAATGCTCTGAATGCATAGATATATATATATATATAGAGAGAATGACTAGATGTCTCGTCTGCGTTGCTGGCCAACGGAGTCGAATGTTCGCTTATGGCGGACATCTTACCACAGGCTGCTCGCTCACCCAAAATATTGTGTCATTCTATCTATATCTATATCTATATATATATATCTATACATACATGCATTCAGAGCATTAGAAACGGTGTAAATAAAAACATTTATTTTGAATGCAATTAATCGTAATGAATCATTTGATAGCACTAAATACAATTGAATTTAATATAAAACTTGGCCAAACTTTAACAAGAAACAAAAATTATGAAAAGATACTGCACCTTTAGGTAAATTTACATATTAAAGAAAGTTTTAACTTTACATCAAATAGCAAAAATTAAATAACGATTAACTAGTCATCCCCACCGACTACTTTTGTGCCTGACGACTAGTTGACCATCATGACCCGTCCCGAGTAATAGAGCTCAGCAAAAACATGACACCAGCAATCTGGCTGAGATTTCGGCTCCAGCAGGTTACCAAGCATGCCGTTCAATTAGCTGGAGAGCACACACTCTTCCGGGCCCAAATGAAAGCAGACTGTGGTGCATTAGGGGCACTTGCTCTCCATCTGTGAGACAGAACAGAGATGCATACGCAGTGATGAGGAAAGGCTCCGGTGGCTGAGAGGGGCCTCTGGTGCCCAGCTTTTACGCTCAGCTGTTTCCATGCTAATTGCCCAACAAACAGAAGGGCTCAAGCCTCGCCCTTGCACACACCAGGGCCCGAAGTGAGGCGGGCGATTTATGGTGCCTGTCTCACTGATGGCACCAGTGTTTGACAGCAGTCCATTAACCACTGCAGAAAGGTCCAAAACTGCTACCACCAACGTTCTCCATTCCCACCGCGGCTCCTCTGAGACGTGGAACGCTGTAAATACTACCGACACATGCTAATGAGAACCACTAAAGTTTAAACAGCTAATGTCAGCTTTTCTTCACATTTAGGCCCTGCTCAAGTTGTAGAGAATGAGCAAGCCCTAAAAAATCAATAGGAATGTGATGCTGGCCTAAATTCTCATACAGTACGTATGTCCAGTCAAGAGCAAACTGGATTCAGAGCAGTGAAATTTCACCAGGGAAAAATGACAATGACGATGATTGTTTCCCCTTCCCCCAATAATATTTGTAAATTTAATTGAACATAACAAGATATACCTGTCAGTCACGAGGCCCGTCACGATCGTCTTCATGCAAATCAGCTGTGCCGATGCTGCTTAATAGAAAATGACAGATTCTCTGTACCTCTGATAAGCGACATCACAAACAACTCTATAAACTGTGTTCCAAGATCCCTAGAGCACAGCGGCGCTTGATACTATTATGAGGGAGTAATAAACATTAGCACCAGACCTGTGGTTAGTCCCGCAGGAGATGAGATAAGGCCATGGACACCAATGTTTAGCAACAGAGACCACATATTAAATTTATAGGTCATTACTGCAGCTAATAGCAAACAGTGACTCACAGCTACGGCTAAATCTGTGTCTGATGACCTCGTATTCTCAGTTTATAGATTCAAAGAGCTCTAAACTGGCCAGTTTGATGGCACATACCGTCTGTGGCGATGCTATAGTATAAAAAGTACAAAATTAAAAGATATAATTTACTCAAAACTTTCCTCAGACGTAATATAGTAATATAGTAAAATAATATAGCTTCATTTCAGTCACCAAAAGAATTAAATGTTAAAAAAGTTTCAATTTCAGAGAGAGAGAGAGAGAGACTAACAGATTTATTACTTTAATCAAGTATAACTTTCTTTTTTAAGGTGTAATTTGATTAAATTGGACACATTTAAATTGGATCTAAAATAGACTCAAATTAAAAAGTAAGAATTGAATGAAAGTTAATAAAAATGCACACATATATTCTTAATAACATGCTACGCTTAAAATATATGTAATGCTATATAATAAACGTATCATGATATGAATATTTTACTCATACCAGCCACCCCTACAAATACAGAGGACCTTCATAATCAAGGTATCTACTGCATATGGACCTGACCATATGCACACAGATTAACTGCTTAATATGTTCGAGGACACATTATCAGCAGATGTGTTGATGCAAAGAATCCGTTTTTTTTGCCAAATAAGGGTGCAGGTCATGGATTTGCGTATCTAATGACAAATTGAGTGAAATTTTCTCCTTCAAATGCTTAAATCATTACTTCAGTAAGATGGTTTGGCTCTGCTTTGTGACTTGACATGTTTCTAAGCCTGTAAACTTTTTTTTTTCTTTTCACAAGCAAATAAATAAATCAATTTTGTCAGGGCTTTTTTATTTTTTTGCCAGTTTTCCCCAAATATATATATATATATCTTTTTAAATCTGTAGACAGTACAAGGTCCATCTTATCAGAGCAAACAAACAGCAGTCTAAAATGAAACTGAACAGCTGTCCTAGCAAGGGCAACAACCCCACTGCACTGTCCGCATGGCTGTTTTCCTCCATCTGCTTCACGGCACATAATCATAAGACTCTTAACAGGCCTTTTAGTGCTGTTTTGACTGACAGCGTCCTGATTAAAACAAGCTTGCACATGTTGAGACAACTCCCCAGACCAATTACAAATGACCAGCTTATTATTATAGCTCCCCTTTTTCTTCTTTTTTTTTTTTCTTTTTCTTCATCTCCTCAAACAAATTTGGGCCATATCCCCCTGAGATGCCTGCATATATGCTGGTTGCTTCACTTTCATTTTAAAACCGCTTCTGAAACTGTATTCCCAAAACATTAATTTGTGTCAGCGTCTGTTTTTGTTATTCGCCGCGTTTTAAATGATTCTCTACGTTTGATCCCTGTGTCCTAATAAAAGCGGATGCTGCCAGACAAATGCTCCTTTAGGGTACTATAAACTGAGAAGTCGATACATCAGGGGAGGTTAAAATTTGCACAAGACGACAGAGATGAAGGAGGGCTTGAGGGAAATAAATGAAGACAGGAGAAACCAGGTCAGACCTGACAGGTCAGAAATAGCCACTGTCCTCCCCAAAGCTGCCGGCGTTTATCACAGAAGACTGGTCGAGACTTCTGAGGGGCGAGTCAAGTAGATTAGCCTAAGAAAAAAACTCTAGCATATTCATGCCACTGAGCACGTCTTCTTAAAAGGTACATTCGAGCGAAGATGGACGTAAAAGAGGCGCCTGCTGATTCGTCTGCCGCAGACGTCTATGACATGAAGACGAGAGATAGAGCTGTCTGGAGCTCCGCTGCGTGGCTTGTGCTGCCAAAAGACGTGAAACAATTGAGGATATGTTTAATGAATGTTCCCTTTGATATGCCGCTGCTTTGACATCAATAAACGCTTTGACGTAGGTCATCTTGCCATCGTCATAGAAGCTCAGAACTGCTGTGTCCAGAGCTATGCTCATTCCACGGTCTGCTAAATCTTTTAAAGAGTACCTCAATCTGGGAAAATCCCAAATTGATAATGACTTAGCATTTTACAGCCTGTTAATATAGAGAAGAGCCATTCATTCTCCCAGTTAAGTCACTAGCCTCACTTCTGAAACTTATTACCCTTTTGAAAGTTTAAAGCCTGTCTGGTTAATAAACGAAAGCACTTGCACATGTTGGGGTCTGTTCGAGCGGCACAGGAGCATTTCGTTTGCACTTTCGAGCAGCAGGGACAGGATGCTGCTTTTCAAAATGTAGGCCCCTCCAGAAACTTCAAGGCAACCATCGTGTTCAATCTTTGATGTCATCAGAGCATGTTATTTAAGGCACGCTAGTCTGGGGATTCGGTGATGCTATATTTTTACATCGAGTTGGCTAGGTTTGCGGTTATATAACTGCTGCTTGTGAGTGAGGGAGGAATACCATTGAACACCTTGATGAAGGAGACATGGCTGAATATCACAGGTGGCTGGAACCGCGGGGGCTGCCCAAATCTCCATTACTGACCCTGCAGTGCAAGGCAGCAGAAGGAAGGATGCAGAGAGGAGCGCAATATGGCTGCTTTATTTTCACCTGGCCACACAGTTTGACCCCTGCCAACGTGTCAGCCCTCAAGAAGAGCTTAAAAATAATTAAGAAGCTCATACGTGAGACGGACAGCATCATAGTGTGGCTTTTGAGGACGTGGTCTTCCCTAATTGTACTTTTTAAGTAATAACTCAGCAATATTGCAATGTTTCAAAGATATTTCAATAAAATCAGCACGATAAAAATCTAAACCAGTTGTTCAATCTTTCTCACTTGCAGGTCACCCTCAATTACTTCAAAATATTACCAATAAATTATAAATTTGGCTAAAGAAGCCCTATTGAGAACAACATTGTACCCCGTTGATATTTAATGTTGATGCGTAGCCTATTGTGTAAAAATTGCTTAAAGGGACAGTTAACCTAAAAGTAAATAACAGACTATTTACTTTTAGGTTAACTGTCCCTTTAAGCAATTTTTACACAATAGGCTACGCATCAACCTTCATGTTCAATCAGATTAGAATTAACTGTTATACAACATAACATACAAATAATGGAACACTTTTTCCTTTTTTTAACGCAGTGTTCAAGAATGTTGAAACTGATGTTTCCATAAGGGTTTGTTTACATGTCATGGTATGAGAATGTGCCAAGCCTGGAGCTGCACGCCTGTACAAGCACTGAAACCATGTGTGCCGTTGAAGAGCATGTAGCTTTTCTCAGATGTTCATCTGGCTGATCTATGGTAAAAGCAGCTGCCACGAGCAAAGCTCTTGACTGGCGACCTGCACTATCCACAAATAGTGAAGAGAAGGGTGAAGAATCAGGGTCTCTACATCGCTTGCTGCGGCATCCTACACACACACACACACACACACCCTTCACCCACTGTGCACAGGTGGCTGGTTCATTTCAGTCTTTCAAACCTTCTCTCTCTAAATAGGAAACAAGCTGTGTACCAAAAAACACAAATACATACATTTTTGTATTGAGGTCAGCACTTCCTGTCCACAAATCCCTGTTCACACCAAAGATGATAAAGATAATGATATTGCCTGTATCATTATGTATAATAGTATTGTCTGTTTATTGTAAATGCATGCTCGCCTGCATAGCTGCAGTGTGGACTCTGCTACTCTTTAATACTAAGAACAGGTTTCAGAACTACATATCCGTATCGTAATCTTTATAGTAATCATTCTTGGCTTTAAATGGAGACCAAAGTTGACAAAGTTCCAAATTGACCAGAAAATACCATAGCAATATATATCCACAACATTAGTCAAAATAAGAAAGTTTTGTTAGTTAAGATACATTAGATTAATATGGACTTCCAATGAAGTATGATCGGACAAGTACAAAGGAAGAATGGCATACATGTTTGGAGCTACATGAAAATGCATAAACAATAACTTTGTTTTTTTGTTTCATGATTTTGGATTTTGGATATGTGATCACAATATTGACCATTATGATTTTCGTCATAATTGAGCAGCCCTAATATGTATTTTTTTTATGGTGCTCTGTTCCCAGACTGAACATGGTGTCTAATATCTGTGTTCTATGGAAGAAAAAAAACATTCCAGATCACAAAGGCACAAACGTTATTTCAGCAATCACATGTATTGAACTGAACCGATCTGCAATCAAAACATCTTAGCTTATATAACCCCATACTCAGACCACTGGTAACAGTTAGAAATGCCTACATTTGTTCCTTGCATGCTCAGATTTGTCGTTTTTTGCAACGCAACGTTAGATAATTTCATTACTATGGCAGCACATAAATAATTAATTTAGCAGAGCTTCAGAATTTTTTCTTGTGTCAAAAGGCTTGTCTAATTAAAAGAACGCTATTATTATCTCATCATTTAATTGACAAAATAAACAGCACTCTTTCCACTTGCAAAACTGGATGGCACATGTCATTGCGAAAAACAAAATTACAATGATTAACCTTATTTTAAAGTCGAACGGCTCCCAACTTTTAAGGAATAAAAGCTGATTTCATACTGACAAACTGAAAATGCAGTACCGTCACCTGCTTCGTGAGTCAGGACACGCACTCAACACTTGGAAAACACCCTCATCACTCCCTAAAGACACTCAAAAGGTTGATTAAAGAGAAAATACACTGAATGACTGTCAGACGTCTGCTCCATCATGGTTAAATAAGCTATTACATCACATGTATAACGACCATAAAAGAATTCCCTGTGAGTCGATCGACGTGGTTTTTATTAGAGCTCAGCAAGAGCACATTACTTCTAGCAAATCTTTGAGGTTTCTTCACAAGAATGCACATAACGTCCCATTGAGGCTCTGTTCAATGGTCTGTAAGACCCAAGGGTCGTCTGGAAAGCCCACACAAAAGCACATTCGCTAGCCTCCTCCAGCACTCCATATTTAAGATACTGAATCCAGCTACAATTCGATAACAAGTACAACATGTTGCAAGTGACCACTAGGGACTCACAATCGGCACAGCGACGATTTTCCTTTCAGAAAGAAACTCAAGGAGATTAGGACCCAAGCAAACTTTAATGTCGCGGCCCCCTGCTAAATCATCTGAACCTGCTTGATGCAACACTTAATCTCTTTCTTTTCACCTGGACGGAGAGAACAGCTGACAACAGATGCCCAAAGACGAGCATTCAGGCGTGTTGCAGATATTGGAAACAAAAGTTTAAAAGAAAACAATTGTGTTACATCCTGTTGCATCAGATGGCAGCTAGGCTCGGTCGGAGTTGCTTTAGAATTCATCATCCCTAAACTACCACCACTTCAAACATCAGAAAAAACAATGTTCCTGCGTGATTGATCTTTCTGGCATAAACATTCCTGCGCTTTGAAAAAGTAACTGTGCGGCAGGCAGAGAAAAACGGGTGGGAGCAGGCGGGGGTAGCGCTAAGCCACACGACTCGACCGGATTAAAAAGGCTGTGTTCTGAAGGTGCGTCATAAAGAAAGATCTACACAGAAACCGGGTCAAACCGGAGTGATGACAACGCTTTGTGAGAGAGCCTGAGATGAGCCCTTTCAGTCTGAATACTGATTAACGATTTCATGCTTGAAAAACAACAGTAAAAGTCAATATCTGTGTTAAATATCGATTTCTTTCGCCGGAATTGTTTGAATATAATTTAACTTTGTCTATAATTGATCAGTGGTTCGAATCTTGCCAGGTTGAATGTCACAGCTCGATATCCTCTTTTATTAAAAACATACCTGTCTTTCTGAGAAAACACACATGCATACATATTTTAATTGACTGGTTTGAAAAGAAATCATTTAACTGATGTACTTTGGAAAACACAGAACAATTTATATATAACATAATAGAATTATACCTGTATTATATTATAAAATATGATATAATGTTATTATTGCATTCTTTAGATATTAATCCAACCTAAACACCTAGTGATTTGTGGAAATGTAAAAGGAAAATTAAAAATAGTGGTCATTAATATAATTATTGAACGGTAAAGAATTTAAGTGTTGCTATATGCTTGACATAACATAACATTTGCTGCAGTGTCCAAATAGAGAATAGGCTAAATGGTTAGAAGAAATTATATTATTTTATATTGTATTACATTAGATTATAAAACCAATGCATTTAATAAATAATAATAATAATAATAAAAATCTAATAATAATAATACAATTATTCTACATTCTACAGAAAAAGTAAACATTTTGATATAATATAATAAGATATATTTTGTACATATACAGTATAAAAGAGGTCCATTGCAGTAAAGCTTTAAGCAAATATCAGTTTTTATTTGTTTGTTTTTTTGAGGATTGAGCAGTGAGAATTAAGGTACAGTGTGTTAAGCTAGTATATGTATCACTGTCATCCAATACAACACATTTACCCACACCATTAATGTTTTTTTTTTTCTCTCACAGAAAGTAGAATATATGAATTGTTCCCTATTTAACTAAAAGTACAGTACTATAAACGCTTTTTGTCAAAGCTGTCAATTACATTGACGGGTTTTAAACCTCAAGGTATAACAGTACTGCACAAGTAAAAGACTAAATCACCTGCACTTACAGTGAAGTCAATAAGTATTTATTCACCCTGTGATTTTGCAAGTTCTCTTACTTATAAATCATGGAGGGGTCTACACATTTTCAGCATAGGTGCATTTCCATTGTGAGAGACAGAATCTAAAAAGAAAAATCCAGAAATCACATTGTATGATTTTTTAACAATTTATTTGGGAGTTACTGTGTCAAAAAAATTATTTGATCACTTGCTTATCAGACAGATTTCTGACCCTCAAAGGGTTATTTTGCTTTTAAATAGTCCAACTACACTCTGCTCATGATTAGTAGCACCTGTTTGAGGTCGTTAGCTGTCATAAAGACATCTGTGCACCCCACAATCAGCCAAAGTCTAAGTAGCAACATGGGCAAAACCAAGCTGTCAAAAGACACAAGAGACAAAAATTGTAGACCTTCACGAAGCTGGAAAGGACTACAGGGCAATTGCCAAGCAGCTTGGTGAAAAAAGAACAACTGTTGGAGCAATTGTTAGAAAATGGAAAAGGCCGATGATGACTGTCAATGTCCCTCGGACTGGGGCCTCACGGAAGATCTCTCCTTGTGGGGTATCGATGATGCAAAGAATGGTGAAGAATCAGCTCAGAACTACACGGGAGGAGCTGCTCAATGCCATGAAGAGAGCTGGGACCATCGTTTTCAAGGCTACTATCAGTTATACACTAAGACGTCATGGTTTAAAATCTTGCATCGCACGGAAGGTTCCCCTGTTTAAGTCAGCCCATGTCCAGGCCCGTCTGAAGTTTGCCAGGGACCATCTGGATGATCCAGAGGAGTTATGGGAAAAAGTCCTGTGGTCAGATGAAACCAAAGTAGAACTTGTTGGTCTTAACTCCATTCACCGTGTTTGGAGGAAGAAGAATGATGAGTATCATCCCAATAATACCATAACTACAGTGAAGCACGGGGCTGGAAGCATCATGCTCTGGGGTCATTTTTCTGCACAGGGGACAGGATGAGTGCACTGTATTAAGGAGAGGATGAACGGGGCCATGTATTGTGTCATGTAACATGACAATGACCAAAAACACACAGCCAGGAAAACCAAGCAGTGGCTCTGTAGAAGCATATCAAGGTTCTGGAGTGGCCTAGTCAGTCTCCAGACCTAAATCCAATTAAAAATCTTTGGTGTTGTTCGGCGACAGCTTCGAAACCTGACAGATCTAGAGAAGATCTGTATGGAGGAGCGGGCCAAAATCCCTCCTGCAGTGTGTGCAAACCTGGTGAAGAACTACAGGAACCGTTTGACCTCTGTAATTGTTAACAAAGGTTTCTTTTTTTGACTCAAGTGATCAAATACCTATTTGGCACAGTAACTCCCAAATAAATTGTTAAAAATGTTTTCTCCGGATGTTTTGATGTCTCTCACAGTGGAAATGCACCTATGCTGAAAATTGTAGACCCCTCTGTGATTTCGAAGTAAGACAACTTGCAAAATCACAGGATGATCAAATACTTATTGGCCTCACTGTATGCGCTCAATCTAAAAACGCACATCTAAATCCTTAGTTTTAGCCTTTTTAATAAACTGACCCTTAGCATGACCCATATAAGCTCAAAGTCTCACAAATCCCATTTATATAAGAAAAAAACAACAGGTATGGAGAGCAAATAAGAAGAGGAACAAGTGAGAAAGTGATTGGCCATGCTGTGCCACAAGCGCTGTTTCATGTCATGTGGCGATGGCTCAGTGTATTTTTAAAACTCTCCTGCCAATGAATCACCTCAGTGGTCATTTCTCAGGGGCATGCACAGGGTCTGCGTCCACTGCTTGGACAAGGAACGGAGCCAAATATCGCCATCACTTACCTATAGAGAGAGAAAGACAGAGAGACACATAAATAAGTCTGTTCTTTCATGACTGGCATTCTACATACTGCATACATCAAGAGCTACTGGAGTACACTTTTGAGTAGAAGAAAACACATGTACTGATGCTTGCTTAGCAGACAGCTGCATATGGCCGCCATATGCTTCTCAGTATATCAAGATAGCCTGAGCTACTTTGGTCACAAGTTTCAGGTAATTCCAGGCACATTTTGAAGAAAGCCAAATGCAATTTGAGGGTCTATGTCAACATAAACAAATATCTGCCTTGCTGTCAATGTTCTTAGGGCAGTTAGCAACCTGTGGTAACATCTGGAGTCCGCTACAGGAAAGGGCCAGATTGCAGTTTACGATTCTTAGAGAGCAAGCCATTGTTGGCACTGTCATTACCTGAGCTAACAAACTGGGAAAACAGAGGCTGTGTGTACCGACAGACTGTTTACTGTTAGCATCCTGATGCTCATGTAGACATTAAAACTGTAGCAGATGCTTGAAGCACTCTGGAAAAATGACCACAGTGCGCATGTTGCATAACCTACACTTTTAATACTTTTTTCAACAACTTGTATTCACCTCTTAATCAAATACATACTCAGAAGTCCGAAATGCCAAATAGGAATGCCCCCCTTTAGTTCGGGTCAATGTATCAACAATAGTGAAATGGTAATAATATATTGTCTATTAGCACTTTTATTTGCCTCTGTAAACTCAGCAGTGCACACAGTACTGTACATCTGTGCAGACGACACTTCGATTTCAATTGTAAACGGCATTAACTATAAAGAAAGTCTATAGACTCAATCACAAAAGTCATATGATGCACGCAGATACAAGAGCCTGTTTGAAAAACGCAATGAACAGTCAAAGCTAATTTTATTCTCAAAGTGTAAAACAATTCAACTACATTCTTTGATAAACGATTGGCTTGTCTTTATCCAGATGAACTTCAATAACCTGTTTCATGAGCCACTCTCTGAGCATAAAATGCACATCCTTTAAAGTTTCATTATAATCGAAAGGTCAATGAAACCAGAAGACTCAAAAAAGCCAACACTGAATTTTTGCTTTAAAAATTTAATTACTAGGACTTACGTTCTCTCCCGAGTTTGATCAAATTAATACGGCCATTTATTTTTGAGTTCCTCTCTGCTTGCTTACAGCGATGTTCAATTTACTGCTGTAGGAGACTTAAGAATGATAATGACTCAATTATATGACGTGGCGCTTGGCCAAAAGCAAAAGAAAAGAGGCGAGCTGACTGTATACAGAGCTGCTTATCATCACCTCAGCAAGATTCAGAAAAACAATGACATATATCAGCAGCTGTGGTTTGGAATAAGATTTTTCAAAATTAGGAAAAAAACGGGAAGCTAAAATAAATACATGACACTGTTTCGCTACCCTTATTCGTTTCCCCATGTGGCAGCAACATTAATAATTCAGAGAATAAACATTTTCTTAGACTACGGGCTGTAAGCGTGCTACTGACAGATCGGAGCTTGCCGGCGCATGATGAGGCCTTGAGCTAATTTTTAAGCTGTTCCAACGACTTTCACCTCTGCCGACCTACACTGATACGCTGATGTCACTGCGGTTTTAAATGGCATGTCTTCAAGCTAGTGCATGCCCCCCAAAAAATGCAAACTCTCTTGTTGGCATTATCTGGCTGTCAGCTGTGCAGTCACAATATGGCTTACTCCCTTCATCATTTTCGATGTGTGTTTCAAAAAGAAGCACACACATTGTTGAGACGATCAGCTGGGATCTCAGAAATTCGCAGTAAACGCAATGTGCTGTGTGCTGTGAATTTAGTGCATGTTTGTGAATGCAACGAGCAGATGATTACAACATCTTACACAGGCTTGATGTCAATTACGAATAGTCACAACTTACATTTAGTACATAGTCAAACCTCTAGTCATGTGTTGTGTTCAGCAACGCGTTTTTGCAAGTCTGTTTTCACTGAAGCTGGGGTTTTTCTTCAAAATAAAAGCTCTACTGAAGTGTCTGTCAAAATAAAAGCTTGAAAGTGCAGTACAGGTTAAAAGCACTAGCACTTAAAAGTGAATTGATCGCCCCCAGGTAGCTGGTCATAAACCCATTGTAGCTTCATAAACCCCGCCCTCTCCTTGTAATCTAATGGGACATGGGACAAACTAAATAATTAAATTTCATTTCAAACATGTTTTTTTTTTCATTTGATGTGGATTTTATTCCGCTGATGTAAGTTAGGGTATTTTTTAAATAACGTTAGCTTTAGTTACATGATGCTATAAAACAGGAGTCTGACGTCATGCTTGACAGCTGAGACTGACCGCTTCTCTGAGTGAACTAAGGCTGACTGACTTTTTCAGGATCTTCAGGAAGAGATTGGAGTTGTATTTACCTTATTTTAACACAAGCCTCTTATACGGCAATTAACAGACAAAAATTGGACCACTCAGGCAAATTTAAAAAGGCTTAGGGGTGTATGTCTAACCCCCCTGGGTCTGCTTCCACCATGACTTGTCCTCACTCCAAGCAGGTCTTGAACCCAGGTCTCCAGCATGGGAGGCAGGCGCTCTAACCCGTCAGTCGCTAGAGCACCTCTTTTTGAGATCAGGGGAGTGAGGTTTACCTGCACGGCACACACTTGCTGGCCTCCATTACATATGCAATCGACTCAGCGGGAGTGTGGGCGGGACGTGAGTCCACTTCGCTCTTTAGTGCGCAGGCTCCAGTCCCAAGTTCAATACTGCGTCGTCCATCTTTATTACAGTCTATGGGTTAAATGCAGTCCAAATTCTAAATATATTTTTAAATTGTAAAAAAAAATGAATGGAGAAAATAGAAGTATTGTTATTTCCTAACTATAGTGTAAAGCAAAAATAATATTTTATATTATTTTTTATTAATTTTACAGTGCAATTGTTTTATAATATACTTATGGCTATTACTGCAGTTGTTGTTGTTATTAATATATATTCTAATTTGATTAGCCTTTGTGTTTTCTTAGTTAAGATCTTTAGAATTAAAAGCTCTTCATTCCGAATTAATGTGCATAAATAATTTAACCTGAAAGTGTACAGTTAAGCTTTTTCTAATTGTTCATGTATTTATTTTTTTTTAAATATCACAGTAAGTATTGTTTTGTGTATTTCATTTAGCGATTTTATTGTATTGTGAAATTTTTATATTGTTACATCCCTAAAATATAATTAGTTACCCTTTCAGTCGAATCACTTCGACGTTACATATGGGAACTCGCCAGAGAGACCAAATGCCTTTGAGCTTT
>JAUYWG010000022.1:1664136-1684861 GCA_034779775.1 Enteromius afrohamiltoni | reverse complement strand
CATAAAGCTTTTTAGCAGATGGAAGCATGAAGTGCTCCAAAATCTCCTGATAGCTAGCTGCATTGACCCTGCCCTTGTTAAAACACAGTGGACCAACACCAGCAGTTGACATGGCACCCCAGACCATCACTGACTGTAGGTACTTGACCTCACAGGTCACAGGTACAGGTCACCTCTTTTTGTTGTGCAGCATTTTCTGCCACAGTTTTTCCTTCCCACAGACTTCCCACTGAGGTGCCTTGATACAGCACTCTGGGAACAGCCTATTCATTAAGAAATTTATTTCTGTGTCTTACCCTCTTGCTTGAGGGTGTCAATGATGGCCTCTGGACGGTCGGCAGTCTTACCCATGATTGTGGTTTTGAGTAATGAACCAGGCTGGAAGTTTTTAAAAACCTCAGGAATCTTTTGCAGGTGTTTAGAGTTAATTGGTTGATTCAGATGATTAGGTTAATAGCCCGTTTAAAGAACCTTTTCATGATATGCACATTTTTTGAGAATTTTGGGTTTTCATGAGCTGTATGCCAAAATCATCAATATGAAAACAATAAAAGGCTTGAAACTACTTCAGTTGTGTGTAATGAATCTAAAATATATGAAAGTCTAATGTTTATCAGTACATTACAGAAAATAATGAACTTTATCAAAATATGCAAATTCTTTAAGAAGGACCTGTATTTCTTGTAATCTACATCTTGTAGATTTTAGATTATATTTAACAATTCAGGTTTTTTCAATTGCTAATGGCTGTGCAGTTCCATTTCAAGAACTCACACTACGTCAAAACGCTATGGGAAGGCCTCCAGTATGACCACGCTCTGAAATTGCTGTGCAAACTGTCCAATGGAGGGTCTAGACATCATAGGCAGTTGACGTCATAGCCCAGGAAGCATAAAAGCACGTGTGGAAAAACGCAAGCCAGCCTCATTAATTCAGCAGCGCTCTCTGTGGGATTGTCAGTATTTCTTTCTCTTGTGAGAAATTAATAGCTTAAAAGACTAAAATGAGTATCAAGTCCTTTTTCAAGTGTTTTACTCTCTGTGGCAGATATCTGACACCTAAAGATACGCATCAGCTATGCGTTTTCTGTTTAAGAGAGGAGCATGTGGCAGCTGCTCTCAAGGGAGGGGATTGCCCGCATTGTATGCTTCTCTCTCTGGCCACTCTCCGCTGTAGAAGGTCTTTCTTTGCGGAGGGAACCTTTGTGAGCGTGGATCTCTGGTCTCTTTGGAAGTGTAGTTAATAAGGTTGTTGAGAGGCATCAAGAGGTGCGCAAGTACCTTGGTGACGCTACAGAGTGTTCTCCCCTGTCACTCATTGGCTCAGAGGTCTGGTGTGCAGCCTAGTAATAGTACTGCCTCCTACCGGTTGAGTCAAACAAAAAGTGTTGCTGCCTGAGCGCCCCTGCGAGACCAGGGTGTTGGGGTCAAGCATCGTGTGGGTTCTACTTTTGAGTCCTCTGGTCCCCCCTCGCCGATGGGGGTCAGAGCTCATTCGACTAGCGGTGTAGCAGCCTCAAAGGCCTTTCTAGCAGGTGTCCTGTTTCCGGATATCTGCAAAGCAACAGGTTGGTCTTCCCCTCTGACCTTCGTTAAGTTCTACGGGTTAGAACTCCCGGCTACCCCAGGCTCGTTTGTCCTTTTGCCTTAGGTGTGCTGTTTTCACACTGGGCAGGGTATCTCGTTCCCATAGTGTTTTGACGCAGTGTGAGTTCCTGAAAAGGGTTATGAATATAACACTGCGTCTCCTGCCACAGCCCCTGCGTCCCTTTGGTCACTTGCATCATGCCTGAGGGCTGGCGTGCATTTCTCTGCACGTGCTTTCACCTGCCTATGACGTCTAGCCTCTCCATTGGACAGTTTGCACAGCAGTTTCAGAGCGTGATCACACTAGAGGCGTTCCCATAGCGCTTTGACGCAGTGTCTCGTTCCTTCAAGGAACTGGGGTTATATTCATAACCCTGAGACGTTTCACTGTGTGATTAAAAAGGATTCAGTTAGGGGTAAAAAAAGGAGTTTTTCCCATAGCATCTGAGCAGACGCAGTACTAGTGTCGGCAGGGAACTTAGATTCTATTTAAAAACTCTAAAAAAAATTTTCTCAAATCTGAGAATCTCGCAATTCTGTTTTGTTTTTCTTGCCAAATGAAAAATAATGTAACAATTCATTTTGCAAAAATATTTCAGAATCTTCTATCTCCTTTATTTTTTTATCTTGTGGAAAAAAAATTACTCATAGTATGGTAGTCTACAACAGAAGTGCTAAAAGAAAAGTATGCCAAATGCATGTTTCTTTTAGAAGAGCTAAAACGATCACATTTCACAATTGTAAGCATTTATTTCTCACTTCTTGACCTGGTCTTTCAAAAAAAGTTGCTGCACTCCATTTCCCCCTCATCTCAAGTGTCAGGGTGAAAAATAGAGGGTCCGCATAAGAGACAGTTCCTGACCTCCATTTGCCTCTAAAACCCACCGGACAGTCTTTTAAATCAGAGGAGGTGCTGAGCTCCTATATGTCCAGACTTAAAGAGTCATCTTAATTGCGAATGCACCTGCTCAATCACCCACAGATGCTGTTTTCTAGTGAAGGAATGGCTGCTCAAGCATTTTCAGTTGATTTATTCATTTTGCCTTATATATATATATATATTGCCATTTTAAAAGAATAATACACATAGTTTTAATGTTTATTTTTATTAAATTATTTATTATGTAATGCTCAGACATGGAGAGGAGACAACAGAAGGATAAGGATCACAGTATTCATTTAAACAAAAGGATTTCGAAGTTCAGTAGGGTAAATGATAGAGTTCAACTTAAAGTGAATCCTCCGTGGATACTGAAGGCGATCTCCTGATCGCTTTAACATAAAACAGGCTCGGCACTTCTGTTCCAACAGCTCTGAGAGTGAAGACGTCATTGTGGAGTATACTTGGTGCTCTGAGGAAACAGGTGAGTGCATAAAATGAGTGTCAACAGGTAAGAGCATAGAGATATCTCACAATACATTGGCGATCGTTAGATCGCTATCCTTTCCCAAATTACTTCCTCAGGTAAGGTTTGAGGTAAGAGGAAGAGCTTTCAGCACTTTGTAGTACTCCGTCTTCCAGGACCAGAAGATCATCCATAAAAGGTGCTCAGTGCAGGTAAGCGCTAAACTTGACAACATTAACAAAGCTTGAAATCCTTAGTAGACATAACATCAAGATTCCATGAAAGGCATAACAAAAGTAAGGCAGGTTGTTACCTCGAGCACACTATAGTTACCTTGAGCTCAGCCATCTTCTCTCTGGTGTACTCAGCTTATAAGCATGGTGCTTGATTGCACACAGGTGTCATCGATCTCTAACTAGGTCACTAGGAGTGTGAAGATGGCTGAGCTGGCATCTGTAGGCTGTGACCGTGTGACATATTAAAGCAAAGCAATCTTTTTAATTCAGAAAATAATTATTGGACATTTTCAATACTGAAATGGTGTTAAATCATAAATAAATAAATAAATTGATTTATTAATGCACTGCAAATGCACACTGTATAGATAGACAGATAGATAGATGCACACATATAAAATATTTAGTTATTCTTCATCATATTTCATATCTACTGCTAAATCTAAAGGGATATAATTTACTTATTTAAGACAGTATTTTAGTTGCTTGATTTTTTGTTCACTCATGAACTTTAGAGGGAGTCAATCAATTTTGGTGCTTCTCTTTCCTGCAGCACACTTCAGAGACTGATCTAATAGACACGTGAAGAGATGAAAAAACATTTTGTTCCTGCCTCAGACTGTGTTGAGTGGCAAGCTGCTCCTCACAGATCCGTCAAGCTAGGCTGATTGCCACACCAGAAAAGAATGGCACTGTATGTAATTCCCAACAGGATAGCAGGGGCCAGGGGCCAGTGTGTACTCTGACTCCAAGCTTCAGAGGGAATTGATGCTGAAAAGACCCATAAATCGCTCAGACTGGATGCTCTGGCATCTCCAATTTGTCCAAAGTGGACAGGAAAATGAGAAGAGTGGCTAGGTGATCATGATTGTAATTATCATTTGAGACTGATGTTTTTTCATACTGTATTGAAGCACTGTGTCTGCTTTATAATTTTTCCAAAACATTGTTAAACATGCACAAAGGTGATCATTATTGATTCAGAAAATTCATAAAAGGCTGTTTTATTATTATTATTATTATTATTATTATCACTCATTAATAATTGCATACTTGTGTGTTCAGAAAAGGCAGTAATTTGGGATCAGTATTTTATTTTTTCTACTCAAGTACTTGAAAGAAACCCTCGCCTCATTCTCCTTCTCATCTCTAAATAAGTAAGACTTGTAGAGACACTTAATCGTTCAGTTCATGTCTTTATATTTATATATTCATGATTATTTTGACAAAAACCTGGGATTTTTTACTTTACATGCGATTTCAGTTAGTTCTAAATGTTATCTTAAATTTATAATAAGTGCAAACTTATTGACGAATCATGGATTATGCATTACTCTGTGCCCCAGTTTAAATATTTTTGTATGATTTGTGCATTAATTTTAATCACGGCTGAGGGAAAACAGTTCATGCAATACAGTTCTTAAAACAAAAGAATATATGCGTTACTTTTTAAAAAGTAAAATTACTATCCTTCTTCTATAAAAAATAATTCTTGACAGCTACAGTAAACAACAAGAGCATATTCAGGCATCATGCTTCCATCTAGAGCTCAAATTAAAACAGTAAATAAGAACTCTTCTGCTGTCATTTGTTTTTTAACATGACGTTATAAATATACTTATTTTCATCTGTCAACATGAGAAAACTTTAATTTCTCCTATTGCATTAAACCAGACTAATTTGTAGTATCATTGAAAAGTACAGCTTACCAGATCAGAAAATATAAATAAATAGGCAAAATAAATAAACAGGGGAAGATTCTCAAAATAATAAAAGCTAATGGAACAATACGACTGTATATACATTGTTTATGATGCAAAGTAATCCACAAATTTGTTCAGTGAATCCACTCACTGGCCACTTTATTAGGCACACCTGTACAACTGCTTGCAGACGAAAAGTACTGATCAGCCAATCACATGGTGGCAACTCAATGCATTTAGGCATGTCTACATGGCCAAGACGAACCGCTGCAGTTACAACTGAGCTTCAGAACGAGGAAGAAAGGTGATTTAAGTGACATTGAACATGGCATGGTTGTTGGTGCCAGACGGGCTGGTCTGAGTATTTCAGAAACTGCTGATCTTCTGGGATTGTCACGTACAACCATCTCTAGGGTTTACAGAGAATGGTCCTAAAAAGAGAAAACATCCAGTGAGCAGCAGTTCTGTGGGCGAAAATGCCTTGTTGATTCCAGAGGTCAGTGGAGAATGGCCAGAGTAGTTCGAGCTGATAGAAAGGCAACGGTAACTCAAATAACCACTCGTTACAACCAAGGTATGCAAAATAGCATCTCTGAACGCCCATCATGTCAAACCTTGAGGCAGATGGGCTACAGCAGCAAAAGACCACACTGGGTGCCACTCCTGTCAGTTAAGAACAGGAAACTGAGGCTACAATTGGACAATAGAAGATTGGAAAAATGTTGCCTGGTCTGATGAGTCTCGATTTCTGCTGCAACATTCGGATGGTAGGGTCAGAATTTGGCCTGTCAACAACATGAAAGCATGGATCCGTCCTGCCTTGTATCAATGGTTCAGGCTGGTGGTGGTGGTGTAATGGTGTGGGGGACATTTTCTTGGCACACTTTGGGCCCCTTAGTTCTAATTGATACTCTTTGCAATGCCACAGCCTACCTGAATATTGTTGCTGACCATTTCCATCCCTTTATGACCACAGTGTACCCCTCTTCTGATGGCTACTTCCAGCAGGATAATATTGGGCAATTGCACATGTACATTTTAAGCCATTATAGGCCAATTCCGATATATTCCGCATCTTTCTGATTTAATTCCTTTTAGATACTGAAGCACCTAACCCCACACCTACCCTAAACCAATTTTCAGCAATATCACAGGTATATATTGCATTAATAGGCAATTCACAGATATTTATTAATACTCCTATATGTAATTTCATCATGGCATATTCCCAAGTGACTCTGAGGAACCCTAACCCTAACCAAGCGGAGTTTTGAGAATGTCTTGACCTAATCTTTAAACTCTTCAGTTAAGTATCTGCTTCTGAGCTGTAGTGAAGCAGTGTGTGGGATTCTTGCATATTATCTCCACCCTCATCATACTCATGGTTTCTTTGAGACTAGGCACTGTCAGTCACAACACAATTTGACAGTATAGTAAAAATAGACTATGATTCAAAAGCCGTGCTTAAGGGTACTCTTTCTTTTGTGTGATTATGCACAATAACTTTAATAATGCATGTCACCTTATAGATTTGACTGGAAAGATGTGGATAAAGTTTATAATGATGGAAATATAAATACAAAAATCATCTTAAGATTATGTATCATCACACAAACATTAAGCTCTGCGACAGTGTTTCATGAAAAGGAACATTATGCCACTATAGACATAATTACAGCATTCACATAAAGCACCAGACAGTCATAATGCTGAGCTAATTGATGCATTCATTGTGTCCCTTTAGGAGATATCAATGGGCCGTCAATGTTCGCTGTACTGTTTTGGTAGGGCCTTTGCTAATTACATATCTGCATTATCTAAGACCAAGTTAGGTTATTTTATTATTTATCACAGGAACAGCTTGTGAGGTTCTAAATTTAAAGCAAATGCAGAGACTTTATAAATTAATGGAGCTGTGATCCTCAACGTAAAAGCAGCATACCTCCCTTTTTTAAACTTCCCTGTGGGTGCATATATTCTCTATATTTGTAGTACTTTTCCGTAATCATCAGTGGACTGTGAAAAAAAACATGTTTATTTAATGACTTTGTGGAAGGTTGAGTATCCTAGCTCTATCCTTGATTATAATCCTTGTATATTATGGTGCTTTTACAGATAAATTTAGTTATGTGACTCGTAACGAAAGCAAAGACTTGCATTATTGATGTTGTTGCATACGTTTTAGCGGTTCTAGTTATCCACGTTTTGGCAGAAGCATTGACATTAAAACTCTGAAAGTGACTGAATTATTCACATGCTGAACAAAAGGAATTTTAAAAACAATTTTGCTGACAAGTTTTGTATTTGCCAATGGAAAGAAATATAACAAATAATTACATTTCACACACTTTGTAGACTTTTTTGTGTCACGTACTTGTGTCGCGAAGCTTGCTGTATTTGCTGTTCATTATGCACATCGCCTGGAGAAAGAAAGTGTTTTGAACAGAGGTTTGTAGAATTTTGATGGCGCCATCTGGAAAAGTGAATTTAAAACAGAGCACTGTTCATTTCAAAGGACAAAAATGTAAAAATGAGTAGGGTTCGAGAGGAAGATAAGTCCTTCATTGTCAGACTAGATCTATCTAAATTAAATCAGTGTGTTCATTGGGAAATTCTTGTTGAAATGTGGAATGTGACATTTTCCTGCTTTATAATAGCATGTTTCTAAGTTGGTGGGAACTGATTGTGAATACAGAGTAGAAAGACATAGAACTGAAAAAGTCTTCCATGTCCAAGTTAAATGAATCCTCTTGTCTTATGAGATGCTTGATGTTTTTGTCACGAGAGCTTTAAAGTAAGAGCCTTTTGTCTATTGATTTTGATACAGATATCTAATTGATTTTAATAGTATATAAATGTATATGAAACACGTTTTACATAGTCTTACAATAATAAAACACCTTGAAATCCTGTTCAAATTCCCATACCTTTTTTAAAAGTATGTACTAATTACTTAGTTCTGTTTAGTAGAATGTTGAGTATGCTGCACAATAAACAACATTTATAGCATGCACACATAAAAAGAACCATCTTACTCTATTCTTTTGGTTATTTTTCAACTTTTTGAATCTGACAACTCCTCGGCTCATGCAGCCTCATGGGATAAAAATGTCCATTGGTTCCACACTTCAGATTCTTGGTGGATACAGTAGGTCATTTGGGGTCTTGTTCACAGAATACTGAGCATTTGGACATCCTAGTTATTTGAAAATACTGCTTTTTAAATATTTCATAAAGTAAGTGGTGCAAGGGATGTCACAAAAGTTTGATAATGAATAAAAAAACACTTCAACAGAGCTGGTATGGTATATTGTCTCAAACTCTTCTCCCATCGGTATTCACCTTTACAGCAGAGGGTTGATGGGTAAAGCTAGCATGACTTGGCATCACTACCGTATGTCTCTAGGTATTGTATCCCACACGGAAATCCCTATATAGGTACATATATGCATTTATATATGTGTGCATATATGCACCTATATGTTCACCTATATGTTTACCTATATAATAGTAAAATTATTAAAACATAATATAAAAATTATTTTTAACCCATTCAAGTGCACTCACAAGATTGAGAAGTGCTCAAGAGTCTCACCACAGTCATGGTATTGAAAGTGGAGAGAAAGCTGGTTATTCATTCCCACCACCTACAATCCTTGCCGGACCTGAGACTTGAACCCCCAACCTTTGGATTACAAGCCCAACTCCCTATCCATTAGGCAACGACTGCCCCCATGAAAAAAAAAAAAAAAAAAAAAAAAAAATGCACCTCGATTTTGCCTATATGTGGCATATATATATTATCATATATGTGCATATATACTGCATATAGGTTTATGTGCATATATCCTCATACAGGTTCTTTCCGTGGGATCTCAGAGCACTGGGTTGTTTTAACAGAGAAAACCCTGTGTTGACAGTCACATCATTTACTATTTATGGTGCAGATCAGAGCGACAATTGAAACAGTGGCTAATAGGAACTTTAACAGGAATATTTCTCAGGTTATTGTGTTTTAGCTAGCGTTTGGTCCATGGTGTGTCATCTCAGACATTGGTATGTATGAGACATAATGCTTTACTCTAACGTCTGAGAACAAAAGAAGTTTATACATTGCTAGTCAAGTCATAATTTGATACTCCTCTTTGATGATGGTATTATTAAAGGTCGTCATCTCTTTGAAAAAAAAAAAAGTCTCTCTCTCTCTTTCCATAAAAGACACCCAGTGCATAACAAAAGATTTCAGGAAATATGACGCAGCACAGAAATAGTTGCCATCATTCAAGGATAGGATAGGGTGTGTGAATGGCAAATATTAAAGTAAAACATGAAATTGTTGAAATGTTTGATTTCTATAACATATTTTGAGACAAAAGAGGTCAAGGCTTTGCTTGTCTGTTTCTAAAGATGCTTTATAGTATAGATGCTAAAACTCTGAACACAGTTAGGGTTATGTTTTTTAATTATTATTTATGTATTCACTGTTTTCTTTAGCCTTTAGCCCTTATAATAACAGACATTAGGGAACTCAGGAAATTTGAAGGAAGGAGAGGGGTAATATCTTTCTCTGTGAGTTCAACAGGTTGCAGTCTGTGCCACAAGTTTTTGTACCCAGAAGTACACAGTGATACAAATGCTACACTTTTCAATACTGCAAATCCTTCTTAATTAGAAAGCACCAAAGCATACTCCAGTAGAAGAAAGCAGGCATGATGACTTAACCTGCACAAACCAGCAATTTGAAAAAGGCTGCCCATCACAGATGTTAGCTGAAGCTGCTGCTGTTAATCTAACTGATGTTGTTTCCAAATGAACTACCACCACATTCTACTGTCTTTGCTTGGTTTATAGTGATCAGCCTTAAATAATAAAACTGACTGTGAACTCATGTGAAAAATGCCAGGTTTAGGTTTTAAGAAATGAATTAAATAGCCTTGAGTTGATGCAACTCTATAGCAATCATGGGAATGGCTTAACTTTTCATTTTATGGATAATGGAGGAAGAACACTTAATTACCTAGAATGTTTGCTTTCACATTTACACCAAAACAATCTACACCAGAAATAAGTAGGCATAACAGAGTAAAATTAATGATTTGGTTATTAATATTCTGTCATAACGCTGGAATATAAATGTGTTGGACTGAAATCCTTTGTGTGACTGTGTTTAATTTCATTGAGTTGTCATTCAATAAATTCCTCTATCATTCCAGTTCCAAATTCCAGCATCCTTTAGAGCGTGGCCAATTTCAAATCATGAACTGAAACGGAGTACAGTTCTTAAATTCTGAATTTAACTACACTAATCTTGACATTCAACAAACTTTAGATCTCTACAGTTCCACAACTGTTGTTTTGTGCTAAAGCCCAAAAGACAAGCACAAGACACGCTCGCTACAAACTTAATGCACTGAATCTCAACTAGCCGGTAATGGGTTTCTTTGCTATATGCTGAAGTTATATGAATCAAATTAGAATAAACAGCAAGTAAATGTACTTGAAGAATAAAGGAGAAAAAGACAGAAAACAAACAGGCAGCCAGAAACGTCCAAAATATTCTTTTCATTATGTTATCTGAAAACCTGTGGTAGCCTGGTAGGGGAGTTCTAGGCGGCCTTGGTTGTTAACTTAAGTTTTCACATGGACCCTATTGCCGTTAATTATTTAAAACCAAAGTGAGAAAAAGCAAGAATATAATGTAAGAGAGTCTGTGTTTACAAGCTCTGTGGTTTAATAGCTGGAAAGTTTGTCTAAGGTACTACATATTTCCATGACTTCCTGCTGTGTCAGTTGAAGATTATAAAAGTCAAAGTTAGGAAGTCTACCGCAGTAGACAACAACCAGAAGAAAAGTTGTAATACCATTTATTAATGCTTGATTTTTGCACTGGATTATCATTAACTTAAAATGATGTTTCCATAAAATAGACCTAAAACAAGCCGTGTTTATTAAAGTGTATGTAAACACATGAGCACAGAAGAACAGAATGTTTAAGAGCTAATTGGAAGGTCCTGGTTAGCGAGCATATCTGCGCCCACATCCAAGTTATTAAAAGTTTAGTGGCTAACTTTAAGCAACTACTAATGAACATTTACACATTCAGCCCACATATTTACACTGTAATCTTCAATTCCATCTGTCTGTAGTGATCTAGCGTTTCCCCTTTGGCCGGGTACATCTGTGCGCATGTCAGCATCACCCCAGGCAAAGGCAAATGGGTCAGTCACTTTGCTAGCAGGACATATGAAACGATTACCTCTCAAGCCTAATTCAACCAACAGGCAACAGAGCATTTGCATCTAGTAAAGGAATGACAAATTGCACGTTATCCATGCTAAACCTGCAACACCCTTCACAGAATTCCCACCAGCACCGCTCACCTTTTCCCTCCTTCACGTCAGTTGTCAATAAACGTCCCACTGGGGTAATTTGCGCTTTAAGTTCCGTTCCGCATTTTTTGGTAGAAGACAGGCATGGGATTGATGCGGATCATTCCTGTGTTTAAGTATCATTATGCATTCTTTTGTAAATGAGCTAGCGAGTCGGGAAACATTTACAGCCAACAGAATTCCCTTGTCAGTCATCTGCCGTTTTTCACTACGCTAAAGACACTATGCTAATGCCACAGTCCATTTCCCATCTGCCTCTCTGAGTCCTCGTACAAAACAATGAGTCCCAGGGTAGCCTCACTGACTATGTTATCAAAAACGTACAGTATGCAAATGTAAATTCACAGTTCACTGCCATTATGACAGAGCACGGAGCGGATTGTAAACAAATAAACCATGTGCGCATGGGTATCTTGGGAGAGACAGGATACTCGGCGTGAGAGGGGTGTGGGACTGCGTTCGGAGTTTGTCTCTGTTTACTCTTGGGGCTTTTGTGCTTCTTGAACATCAGCCACAAAATTTATAGCTATTGTTAGTAAGGCGCTGCCATTGTTTGAAAGCAGTGTTTTGCTTATCCTTGGTCTTTCACCACTATGCTGCTGCTGCTTCTTTTTTTTCGTGGCCATTTGTCTCAGATTTCAGTCTCTGGATCCCCCTGTCTGTTCCTTTTTATCTGTTTAATTCCCTAGCCACTCTTGAAGACTTTCGAAATCTTGCTTCAGATAGGCTATTTAATTAAAATCATAATTAAAGATGATCTAATCAAACGAACGCACCTGCTGCACTTCAGGAACACTGAGCATGGGATGTATTACAGTTGCTAGTGTTAAGTGGCACCTTGTTCCTAATTGGTTTTTATGGCATATTCTCTGTGAGAATCCAATACCTTTCTATAGACTAGCTCATATAACTCTTAATTTAATCTTCATTACTCTAGATACTTGAGAACGGGGTTTTGGATATAAGTGATGTGAAAATGTCTAGTGTGTGTGTTCTAACAAAACATTATTTCTTACTTAACTACCTTTGTTCTCACACATGTGCGTTTTTAAACTGATGCAGACTCTTTTGTGCCACTTTTCAAGTGAAATGTCCAGTGAGCAGCAATAAAAGCGCATTCAGATTCTCCCAAACACATAAAACATGAATTTGGAAATATTTTATTACACTGGTTATGATACATACAGTATCATAGCAGTTCAACTCTGTTGCATTTAAAATCAACATAAGCACTAAACCCTACTTGAAACCTAACCGGTAGTAAAACTCATTTGTAAGAATGCAAGTTTAGCTTTGAACTTTTCATTGGTGTCAAGCATTGATATTTCCAGAGAGCTCAGCACTGCAAATACAATACTGTACTAGGTGGGCTCCTGAGCAAGTTTACCAAAGCTATAGATTCTAAATGTATGTATAAATTCACAAATCATACATTATGGCAAAAACATTTTGAAGTCATAATATAGTATTGTGCGTGCAAGGAACTATGTGAAAAACAGTCTTTATTAATCAATAATCTGTTCCCTTAATCATAATTTGAATTAATTATTATTTTTTTCTTTTTTTTTAATCTAGTGAACTTAAAAGGTGCTGTATATAGGTTTTTTGACTCTTCTAACGCCCAAAAAATATTTATAGATATTTAGAAGGCATGTTGTTTACATAGTAGTTTCTGTGAAAAATCATGCTATAGCCAGTAATTCTTTTCTGAAATGTGTGTTCCGGGATGGAATTGCTTTGTTTTTGCAGTACCCAGTTCAACCACCAGCTGTCAATCGTACATACTGCATCTTTAAGTTTTCAATAATCCGGGGTTGTTTTTTTATAACATATTTACAGCCCTTTTTAATGCCATGTTATGCACAGTCCTCCTATATCCATCCAGGGTTTTCTAACCATATTTATCTCAGAAAATCATCTCAGGCTCACAAAGCAAGCATCAGTCACCAGGTTTAGTTTGTAGATTCGTTTGCATTAGTGCATTTTTGCTTTGGATTCCAAGATGGCCTGCTAACATTTAATACTGCTAATAGCAAGAGAACACTTTGACCTTCATCCTTCAGGACAGAATTCCCATAAACCCTCGCATTCAGCATAAAGTTCTCCAGTCAGCAAGATTGTAAATGAATGGCCTCACATTTCTGTCTCAGTAACCTCTAAAAACATGCCCCCTGTGTTAAAAACGATTCTCTGAAAGGAAACAAGAAGGTTTGAATTGTTTGTACACTAGGAATGTTCATTTTAACTATTTAAACATTAACCAACCAATATGAATTTTGACAGATTAATACAATCAATCAATTAAATGGTTTAAAAAGTCATTTTATTTATTATTTATTTCAGTATTTTATGTAATTATTTTAAAAGGTTTGCTGCGTTGTTAAAGTAGGCAACTCATTGCCTATATAAAAATGTTTTAAAAAAAAATTCACACAGCAGCAGAATACAATTGTCAGTGCTGTAGGCAGGCTGCTTGAGTCCTAATACAGGGAGTGACAACAACATTTTGTAATGGAACTCACCTGTAAATTTTCAGGACTGTAACCCCAATTCCTCGAAGGAACGAGATGCCACGTCCAGCAGACACCATGGGGAATGCCTCACGCGTTTACGGCTCTAAATGTGTGTGAAATCAGACCAATGAAATGGGCCGACGTCATAGGCGGTGACATCACCGGCCGGGAAGCATACAGTATGAGCACATGGGATGCAACCGGCATTACCTTTTTTGTCATCAAGCAAAGCCGGCAGGGATGCTGAGGTTGTGGCTGATTAGATGTGCCGTCTCGTTCCTTCGAGGAACTGGGGTTAATTCAGCCACCACTGTAGGGGTCTCATGTGCAGTAGACCAAGAGGTATCACGTTGGATGCAGCTGCCATGAGACATTTGACAGTCAGTGACCGGCCCTGTGTCACACCTGAGACTGCCATGCAGGATTGACTCGATGCGGGCATGGGTCATACTAGCGTGCATCGCGATCGAGTCCCATATCACGCTGAGATAAGTGATTGTCTGCGCTGGCTCCATTGCACTCTTTTTGGCATTTAGTCTTAGATCCAGACGTTGCATATGGCAATATGCCTCTGACTACGCTAATATGAGCCAGTCGTCTATATAATTGAGGATGCGAATGCCTCAAAGTCTCAATGGCACAAGAGCTGCATCCACACATTTTGTGAACGTATGGGGTGAGAGGGACCCGATACTGGTATGCTTTGCCCCCGAAGCAAACCTCAGATATCTCCTGTGCGAAGGATGGATGGATACATGACAAGCTGGCACTCGCTGGAGGCATTCACCCCCTGGATCTCTGGCAGAGTAAGTGAAGTCCATCAGGCATGCCCTGTCTTTCTCTTTAACATCTGACAGGGTTAGCCAGAGATGCCTCTCTGCGACCACCAAAGCTGCCATAGAGCAGGCAATAGAACGTGAGGTCTCTTTGGTGGCTCGCAGTGAGAGGTCAGCAGTCCTCCTGAGCACACCTCGGTGTGGAGATCTGGAAAAAATGGAAGGCTCCGTTTTGAACCCGCAGATAACGTTCATCCAGTTTGCTGGTGCGCGGCTCAGCTGAATGGCAAAACGCTAATGCCGGTAGCATCCCATGTGCTCATATGGTTCCCAGCCGGTGACGTCACCACCTATGACGTTGACCCATTTCATTGGTTTGATTTCACCCACATTCAGTGCCATAAACCCTGGAGGCGTTCCCAATAGTGTCTGCTGGACACGGCTCGAGTTCCTGAAGAGGAAGAAATATTACTATTTTTAACGGCTCACAGGCCTTTTCCTTTTTAATTAAATTCAATTCTGATTTAAAATAATGTTGTCAGTTAACGTTTAATAATCGGTAAACGACTGCGGTTGTCGGTTACGAGAAATAATCGAAATTAACATCCCTATTGTGCGCCCATCAACAGAATTGTCACATCTTCAGCTCTGTGATCACAATTATTTCCCAATCCTTTTTACACTGATTGCACAAATTACATAAAATAATGCTTAGTGTTTATTCCAGCCTTGGACATAGAAAAGTAACTCTTTGTTCAGACGTGCACAATAGAAAACAAATGTAGGAATGTGCTCCAAAAATTGGTAAAGGTGTAATTCACCCAATGACCTCTCATCTTTTGTCCATTTTACTCTGTGCAATGAAAGTAAAAACAACATTGGACCCCAACGACTTCCGCTGTATGGATAAACACACACATGCACGCACTAAGCTTGCTTTTTTTATCTTTTGTGTCCCATAGAGGTCATACAGGTTTAGAACACCATAAGTAAATGATGACAGGATTTGACATTTTGGGGTGAACTGTCCCTTTAAGCAATGGTAAATGATTCTGTGGAAGCCACAACACATTGCTTTCTTCCTTTCTCTTTTTTATTTTTACTGTGTGAAAGTTCTCTCCCGATTTGATTACATACATTGCAATGTTTCATGGGATAAGTAGTTCATTAGCTCACAGTATTGTACCTTTTTTCCCTTCATTTTTTTATAATGATGTGCTTTAAACTTTGTAATGTTCTGATTCATCTCAAGCTGGTTGGTTTGATCCACAGCTTAGAGCTCGCTGAGAAAAATGTTTTTTGAAATCCCTTCAGAGAAAACGAATGGGGAAAAAATACTTCCAAAACCAAATGGGTGGTCACTGTTGCGCTGTATGTCTACTGCACATCAAAATAACACAGAAATTACATGTGTGTCCAGTTAAATCAGAGACTGAATGTAACTTACATAGATTGCTTAGTTCATGAACAACATGAGAGAATTTGGAACCGCTAACTGTAGACAATTGACCAGGGCTTACTAATGATGTTAAATTAATGGGAAAATCTTTATTCTTTACTTGTCAGTATTCGCTGTAATAAATGTCATATGATTAAACAAAAATGATTAGATTCCTTATCCCTGTTTTATTAACTTTGAGTTTAAGCCCTTCAGCTGTGCTCGACTCATTTTAATGATCACCTCGAGCAATTATCTAAAAACTTGTGCCATCTCTACCAGTCAATTAGGCTGCTGCTACAAAAACATCCCTGCGCTTCCCTGAACTCAAATTATAAGTGGATATTTGTTATAGTCTTGAAGCTATGTATGTTCAGTACAATTTCCTCCATGTTCACACTCTTCAAAATACATAATTGGCCCAGTGTGGCAGCTGCTGAAACCTTATTTTGGTCCCACAACAGTGACTTTTAAGCTAATTCCCTTCTGTGTAAAGTTGGTATGTGACAATAATTATAAGTCTCATATTTTTACCCCAAAAATCTCTGCATGTTTCATTTTAATAGATTGGTTTGTTTCAGAGCTTATTCTAATCTTCAGTTCTGCTATTATTTGATTATTATGAGAATAGAGTTTGACTGCGTTTTTTTAATCTTCAGTTTTTTATTTATCTAAAAGCGAAATGTTTAGTTGCTTAAAGTGCCCCTATTATGCTTTTTCAAACATGATCGTTCATGCAGTGTCATGTAGCTGTATGTGAACATAAACTATCTGCAAAGTTGTGACGCTGACAGTGCACGATAAATAAGGTTATTGTCTATTAAAAAAGAGTCGGCTCACATTTGCCTAAACGAGCCTTCAGCAATTTGAATCTTTCTCTGTTACTGAGCCACATCACTAAGTAACATATTTTGCATAATGTCCGCCCACGTTCTATGTCGCGAACAGCTTGCCCAGCCTTAAAAAGGTACAATCTCCACCTGAATTGCATCATGTGAAGAAGACGCTGTATCCAGTGAGATTAAAGTTATTTTATATGCCTTTCTGAAAGATGAATCTACAAAGAATGAGTGATTAACATTCATTTTTTTCAACAACACCATAAGCACTTATTGTGTTCGCATCATTTTACTGATGACAGCTTTTTCAATCTTGGAGTACAACACAATATTCACCAAACGCTTGGTCTTAAAAGAAGGATCAGAGCCCAGTTTATTTGGACCTGCTTGCTCATCTGAACTTCTACCTATAAGTATGATTAATACTTGATGATTGTATTTTCTTACGATCGTATTTCTGTATGTTACGTTGTGTAACAACCCTGCACATGTCTTGGTAAGTTGTGTTTCTGTAGTTCTGTTGTTCAGCTGGGGGACTAATGCAGTCTAAACATTGTGATTGATGCAGCTTGACTGTCTGTCTGTCTCATCATTAGTTTAAGGTCCGGTTTACACTAAGGGAAGACGTAGGTACTTCCCTGCGGTTTGGTTATGCGCCAGAAAATACTTAACATCATGTGAGCGCCCAATTTAACGTTTGGCATAGTTATTTTCACGCTCGACTGCGTATTTAGGCGGGTTGATATAAATATAAATACATTTTTTGAAAACGATGTTGTGTGCACAATGTTATTATTGAAAACGGTGGGGAGGAATTATTAATTTCTCTAAATACCCGGCTATGTGTAAATGTGGCCTAAATAATAATAAACGATGTTATGCTTTATGCAATGCTGAATTTCACTACGTAGAGGTGTGCCCGATTCGCTTACAAAAGCACTGTCCACGTTAGTTTTGGTTCGAGCTTTGAGTCTGTGGAGCGCTATAGCGGTAGACCAATCATATAGGACTGCGCCATCTGACCAATCACAGTGAGGGCTCACGGGAGGGAGGGGTTTAGAGAAACTGAGTCATCGAACTGCTTCACACGAGTCGTTTACGAATCACTTAGAAATGGGGTAAAATTAAATCTATTTTTAGAGAAAACTAAAGTGTTTTTTGACCATACATGTAAACCTGTGTTAAGACACTAATAAAATAATATTAGCCACCTTTAAAATGGAATAATAGGGGCACTTTAATACTTGTATTAAAGCTCAATATGCAGAGTGATAAATAAGATGTTTGTAGATCTGTGGCCTTGTCAAAAAAAAAAAAAAGCTTGTTTTGGCATAAACCAGCACAGCAACAGTAATTCAACCAAATACTGCAGTTTGGAGGCGGGGCTATCTATTAAGACTGTCCAATATGCCTTATACAGCCCGCTGCCATTTTGATTAGAAAACGAGGCTTTGAGGGTAAACAGGAAATCGCAACAAGATGATATGGCTGCGTGTACTACAAACCTATTGTGTCTTCCTCCTCTTAATATCCACTGCGTCAAATGTTTACTCACTGCTCATTAATTTCAGCTTTTTTAAATTTTATTTGTCTTGATGTTTCAAAATTACTCGCTTGTGTGCCTTTTTTCAGCCAGGTAGCGCAAACTGCCACGCTGTCATATAGGAATGACAAAGAATCCTTGCTTAATAATAAACACTCAAATGTTTTTTGAAAATAAAATAAAGTAAGAACAATTTAATACAAACTAATTTCTCATTAAATCGATCAAGGTAAAGATAAATAAAGATAGATAAATACTTTATTAATCCCAAGGGAAATTCTAAAATCCAGCAGCATATACAAAACAAAAATATATGTAAAAAACAATATAAACAATATTAAAACAGTATAAACAGTACGGACAATACAAGCATAACATGAGTGTTTCTTCTATAGTCTCCACAAGTGTTGGTAGTACTAATTACAAAGGGTTGAAGCTGTAACGCTCAGACTTAACACCAGGCAGACCTGATGGAGTTCAACAGTTAATATTTATTAAGGTATGTAAAGGCAGGGAGTAGAACTGAAAGTCAGGGGTTAGAAGAACTAAGGTGGACGCTGGCTGTCTCCACATCTCCGGATCGCTCTCTCTCACTACTAAATGTGTTGAACTCAGGCATACGGGGTAAGTACTTTCCGATCTAGGGAGACCCATCTCCTCTTACTCCTCTTCACCCCCTTGAACACAAGAAACGTTGACAGGTTAGTAACTGGATTGCACTTATCTCATGAGACGGGCTGAAGTACTTCTCCTACCACGGTGCAGGGTGCACTTTAAAACTGGACTCAGTGACGATCTCCTGATCGTCCTGCTCTGACTCAGTAACTGTGGCTCAGGTAAATAATACAGGTAAGTCACTAAAGCAAGAAAGAAGGAGTGAGTATCTTCTGCTCCTACTGATCTCCAGATCAATGGTGCTCGGTGCAGGTGAGTGTAGCCGTAGTTTCGGGTGAGATCACCATTTTGTGGCTCTAGGGATCACAAATAGCAAAGGTGAGTAGAGCAAGAGGTTGAGGTAGTTACCTTGAGCTCAGCTATTGAGCACTCTGGTGAGTGAGGCTCTTATCCTGGTGATTAGCGTCAGGTGTCTCTTGTTAATCATCAGGGATGAGTGAGAGCTGGTGTCAGTAACTGAAAACAGTGCACCAAGACAGAGACCGTGTGACAGAAGCGAGAGATGAATCGAAAAAGCTGAATCGATACTTTCTTGTCCATTGCACACTTCCCTCTCTAGGAGGAGTTAAACAGCCATATTGCCAGAGGGACAAAAGACTTACTCAGTCTGTCCGTGGAACATGACTGTGACAGCAGCTTTCCACTGAAAATGCTCCTCTGACTAATTATGATGTTGTGAAGAGGGTGATAAGTGTTGTCCATTACTGAAAGCAGTTGGTCCAGGGTCCTTCTGGTCCAGGGTGCCACTGATGTAACAGAGTCCAGCTCCGTACCAACTATTGAGCCAGCTCTCCTAACCAGTCTGTCCAGTCACAAAGCATCCCTCTTCTTAATGCTGCCTTCCCAACACACCACAGCATAGAAAATGACACTAGCCACAACTGACTGGTAAAACATCATCGGAGTTTCCTGCAAGTACTTTTTAGGAGCTGACCACCTCTTCTTCAGTCTCTCCAATTGACATTGGTTGCCTTTGCAGCCTCTGCCTTCGAAAATCCACCACCATCTCCTTGGTCTTGGTGGTGTTCAGCTGTAGATAGTTCCTCCTACACCAAGCCACAAAGTCCTCCACCAGACTCCTGTACTCCCTCTCTTGTCCGTCCCTGACAGACCCCACTATTGCAGTGTCGTCCGAAAACTTCTGCATGTTGCATAACTCAGTGTTGTACTTGAAGTCACTGGTGTAGAGGGTGAACAAGACCAGGGAAAGCACAGTCCCCTGAGACACACCAGATGAGTATCCACCCTCATCTCTGTTAGCTTTTCTCTCGGCAGGACGGGCTGGATGGTATTGAAGGAACTAGAGAAATCACATGAACATGATCCTCACAGCACCGCTCCCTTTATCCAGGTGAGAATAAGCTTCACTCTTCGAACAAATAATTAAATATTTGTCATATTAATATTTATAGGCTTATTTTTTATTTATTTAATTTATTTATATTGTGAAATGCATTACATTTTTGTCTCAAACTGTTCATTTAACCATGTGAATTTACTTTACACCATAAACGCTCTTGCCATTATATACCGTCTTGGTGGACAAAGGATAAAAAATTCAGAATGTGTGAAATGATGTGTTATTGTAACGCTCTGCACAGGGAGGAGGAGACTTGAGAGTGATTTCAAGCGTTTATTGATTCTTTTGCAAGTAAAAAGAGTGAGTAAATGATAGAGACAG
>JAUYWG010000022.1:1635391-1656850 GCA_034779775.1 Enteromius afrohamiltoni | reverse complement strand
GTCATCCAGGTATACTGGCCACCACCGAATTAACCACGAACCGTTTCTGGTGGCCCACACTCTCGCAGGATGTCATCACCTTTGTCAAAGCTTGCGCCCCCTGCCAAATTTCCAAATCATCCAGACAACGGCCGGCTGGGTTACTACACCCTTTACCCATACCACAGAGACCCTGGTCCCATATAGCGGTGGACTTCATCACCGACCTACCTCCCTCAAACCAATTTACCACTATCCTGACCGTGGTGGACCGATTCTCAAAAGCCTGCCGCCTTATACCACTTCCGAAACTTCCCACAGCCTGGGAGACAGCCCAATCTTTGATGGAACAGGTATTCCGTTTTTATGGTCTCCCAGAAGACATAGTATCTGATCGGGGACCTCAATTTACCTCAAGAGTATGGAAGGCGTTCTGTTCGCAGTTGGGGATCAACGTGAGTTTGACGTCAGGGTATCACCCAGAGTCTAATGGACAAGCGGAGAGGCTTAACCAGGAACTAATTTGTGTCCTACGGACCTACTGTCACTCAAACCAAAATGAATGGAGCCAGTATCTCATGTGGGCAGAATATGCCCAGAACTCATTAAGGAAACCATCCACCAAGTTAACCCCTTTTCAATGTGTTCTGGGATATCAACCCCCATTGTTCCCATGGTCAGGTGAACCCTCGGACCTCCCCACTGTAGACCATTGGCTACAAAGAAGCGAGCAAGTCTGGGAGACGACGCACGTCCATCTACAGAGCGCTGTTAGGAGACAAGCCAACCAGGCTAATCGACTCAGGCGTCCGCATCCACCTTATGAACCGGGTCAGTGGGTCTGGTTATCTTCCCGGGACCTTCGCCTTCGTCAACCATGCAAGAAACTCAGTCCAAGGTACGTGGGTCCTTTCAGAGTCATTCGTCAAATTACACCAGTGTCTTACCGTTTACAGTTACCCCAAAATTACCGCATCTCACCCACTTTCCATGTGTCTTTGCTTAAGCCCGCTGCTGAACCTGACGGAGAGGGGGACCAGGACGAGGTCGAAGCTCCAGAGGCCCCTCCCCTGGCTCAAGAACCCAACGAGATTTACCAGGTCAACGAGATTCTGGATTCCCGGCGCCGGGGAAGGATGTTACAATATCTGGTGGACTGGGAGGGCTACGGCTCAGCAGCGGGAACCTTCGCCGGAATTCTGATGTTTCCCACCCAGACACTTTTTACCCACACACCTTGGCTGATTCCGGCACCAGGTGTTTGTTATTATCTAGCCTATTTAAACCAAAGATGGAACGCTAAAACTTTGCAAAGTCTTGTTTTGCCTAGCGAACATTTCTGAGCGTTTTCTGGATTACTCTTTTGGTTGTTGTTTTGGATTGTTTTCTCGGACTTTGATTCTCGCTGCCTGCCCTGATTCCTTTGCCTGGTTAACGATTCTGATTCTGTCTAGCCCCTATACTACTGTCTGCCCGTGTATTGACCTTTGCCTGTTTTTGACTCTGCTAATAAACAACGCTGCTCATGGATCCGACTGACTCCAGTGCTTCGTCACACTAAGGTCAATGGACGCATGGACGCTTTGCAGTGAACAGCTGATTAAAAACATCACAATAATCAACCCCACAGCAATTAATGTCTTGTGAATTAACGTCTTTTTTAGGTTTTAACCCTCAAATAGTTACTTCCAGCTAAATATAAGCCCTCTTATCCAGAATACTGCTTTGTCCAGTTAAAAAAGGAAATGTTATTATTGTTTTCATGTCATGAGACATTAATTGACGGACTACTGTAATGTTCAATCAGCTGTTTGAACTCTCATTCTCACGGCACCCATTCACTCCAAAGGATCCATTGGTGAGAAAATGATATAATCGTTTATCTACAGTAATTATATTTCAATCCATTTCCATCTTCTTTTGAAGAAATAAACTCATTTTGGATGGCCTGAGGGTGAGTACATTTTCAGCAAATTTAAATTTTTGGGTTAAACTATTCCTTCATTGTCATATTTGTTCGAATGCTTTGGATACGGAGCAGGCTGCACGATAATATTCATCTTCTTTTCAGATGCTTTCATATTGGGAATACAGTGAAAATGACACAGTTTCATGCTTGTCAAACTGTCACATCAGGTTCTCATGAGAACATAGATCTTCAAAATATCAAATCTAGCTGATAATTGTCTTGCTGCCAATTTTGGATACAAACCTGCAATTTAGAAACGTTATTTTATTTATTGGAAATCGGAGCCACGTGTTAGGATTACGTCTTTATTACTGCAAGAAGATCCATTTGCCTCAAGTTTTCTTCAGTCAATGTCAACACTGTGTTCTCTTGTCTGTCTAAAGCACTTATGCCAACATCACTGGTCAAATACGATTGGGTCGCTCTGTAGACACATCCCTGGATTGTGCCGCATTACATTGACTTGCTGTCGAGGTTGCTGCTTAATTAGCAACATAATTGTCACTGTCTTCCTTACGGTTATAATGAAGAAATATCCCAATGTAGCTCACAATTTAACACCCACATTTCACACATATGCTTTACACTCCGGGGAACAAAGGAGAATACTCACACGACTGAGTCATGACAGACTTATTTCTTTTATCTAAAGAAGGAATGGAATTATTATTCATTGTCATCAGAAATTGAAACGCACACAGCTTGAATAAGAATCACATGACATTTATAACTGTATCTAAATGATAGCAGCTTGACAGACAAAATGAAGCAGCTATTGCATTACCTGGCCTACTTGTAAAAGTAAAGATGGGCTATATAACTTGATTTCATGAAACCAAGCTTAAATTGTAAGAGTATTGCCCGAATTATCAGATTTACGTTTCTGGCCTCATGTATTGTTTTCATAACACGTCTGCCATATTAATAATTAGTTTGTGAGTCAGGTTCAATAATGTCTTGTTGCTAATGAATGCAGTTTCCAAAGAAAGATTGTGCTATACGGTGGCTTAGAGGGTCCATCCAAACAATACACCGCAAGATCAATCTTTATTTCTTCTTCTTTTTAAAATATGCTGAACTTTTTACCTCATTAGTCGCAATGTAAAATTTATATAAAAAATCTTGACATGTGAACAAACAATACATTGACCGTGCAATGTATTTAAATAACTGCATTTTTTCACTGGATATGTTTAACTAGAAAAGTTAGTGAATTAATTAAGCTAAGATCAGTTTCAGTGGCTTCCGTGTTTTATTCAAAACAAGTTATTTTTAACCTCTTATCAACTGCTTGCATCGTGATACTTTCTGTAAAAAAACCCACTCATTATTTTTGCAATCTAGTGACTGAAGAGACTTGTCAAAGGTTGACAGATCTAATAAAACTTAGTTCTTTGGGAATGTCTAAACCTTAAAAATGCAATAAAACTGTACAAGTATTAATAGACAGTTTGGTTTTAAAGGATGTAAGACTTATTTTAAAGAAATGTCATGGTTTGATGTGGATGTTTTCATTCCCCGGATTTTTCGACTGAGATGTATTTATTTGTGGATTAATCTTTAACCTGTCAAAACGCTTTGCTTCTGAAACCCATCGGTATCTTTCAGAAAGAAAACAACTAAGATATATTTTCCAAAAGAATGTGATGCCTTTAACTGGAGATTTAACGTCAGCTCAAATCAAGCAGTGAGAAATGGATTGCTGCAGTTACTGTAGTCTTGCCTGATTTCTGTTGCGGACCACTCGGCTTCAAATATCGAAAAAAGATCAAGAACAATCCCATCCAATTTAGTCATAAAGATCAAGTTCAGGGCCTGTGGAAAAACACAGAAGCGCATTCCGAACGGTTGGTGGAAAGCCGTAATAACTTTGAGGCGTAGTTCATAGTCACCGGAGATGGCTTTTACAAGGATATGCAATACTTGCCTTGCAACAGGGAGGTTAACAGTGACACCCACAAATATTATAGCCGGTGTGCTCTCCATATGAGAAAAAGCCAACCTCTCCATTTACAAACACTCTCTCATTTGTCACTGTCAGATTCAGCCAGATATTTATTTAACACCCAATTTCATTTCAATTTAACTAATCTCAGCATGGTGCATCAAACAGAGTAAGTAAGACATCAATCTACTCTGTGTTCTCAGCCAAGCCTGTTAATTTAAAGTCTCACCTAAGTGCTTGCGTGATATTCCTCCTGTTGGGAATTCATCAGGTAAAAGTGCGCTCTGTCTTTTATATAGACACGTGGTGTCCTCCCACTGACCTTGTGGAAAATTTAAGCATTTCATAATCCATTTGGAGCATTTTGACTTAATAACAACTGGCTCCTTCAGAGCCACTCACATTCTGAAATATAAGGAAGATAAATTAGAGTATCTAAACAGTGCGCGCCATTTGATCATTCTCTTTAGAGGCCCGTTTGATTCTGTGCTCCAGAGCATTTCGTAGTTCTCGGCCAAGACGGAATGACAAAAAGTAAACATTTTCGTATCAAAATGAAATGCGTGCTTCAAAAGATGTGCAAATATGTGTTCGTGCTGTTTGGAGGCTGAGGGTTGTTTGAAATGATGGTGGTCTGCTAGCCATATAAAACTTATCTTTATGTACATTTTCCAGGCTGTAACTTGCAAGCAGTGTCACATAAAAAACAGCCTTTACCACTTTAATATCAGCTTTCGGGTCAATGTATACTATAAATCAAACCAAATCAAATGTTGCCACAGATAATGTTCCATGGAGGGTAAAATACATCTGAATTTATGGTCACACTTTATTTTGGGGACAAATTCTTACTATTAGCTATGACTATTTGCTGCTGATTATAGTTACAGGAGGTATTGTAATTGTTAAATATAGGTATGGGGTAAGGATTTAGAATATGGTCATGCAAAAATAAGGGATTGATGGACGCTTTATACTAAAAACAGCAACACCCTGGAGCCTCATATGAACACATTATATTTTAGTGAATATGTTTGAGACTGTACTTCCCACAGTCTGGATAACATTTTTTAATTATCTTTTTAAATCTAATTTTTAAATTGTGAGTTATAAATCAATATTTCAGAAAAATGTTAGGGTTTCAAATCGGCATACAACTTTGTTACAAATTAGGGTGTTGGTTTCAAACATGTGCTCATATTTATTACACATTTTGGGAGAAGCAACACTTTCAGTATTATTTATTATTTATTATAGTATTATTATATATTATTATGAAAATGTTGTCAATTATTACTCCCATTATTCAACTTGACTTGAAACATTTTACATAATGAGAAAACTCATTAATGACCATTTAAAACACATTTTGCAGAAAGAAAATTGGTATATCGAATCATTCTGTTTTTACATAGTTGAGAATCCTCTTTATGCAAAGTTCAGGTTAAAAAAAAAATTCTAATTGTGAAAACTAAAAATGTATTGGTTATTTTAAAAATCACCTTGCTTTGCATGTTCATTCGTGTTTTTTAATTTAAGAAATTGAGTCCCGATGTTCTCCACCCAATAGACATAGCATAACTTATAGATGAGAAATCATTTTTTAATTTCTTTCTTACATAATTGTATATGTTCTAAAAAATGTAAAGACATCAACAACAAAAAAAAATAAATTCTCGTTTTTTAAGAGGATATGCTAGTATTGAAGAATTGAAATCTATATAATAATTGATGGATTATTATAAATTCATGTGCTGATTATATTTTTACTATAAATTAAAAGTATATTTATACACTTTTCACATATTTACTTTTATTTAATAAAGATTTTACTTAAGAATTTACTTAATCTAAAATGAAATAAAGCAATAATAAAAGTAGTAACAAAGTAGTGATTTTGACTGATTACAATAATTAGTAATGTTATTATCATTATTGCTTTTTTTTTTACGACCTCTAGGGGTTAGCCGCAACAAAAAACTGAGTGAGCTTACACCAGAGAGATAAGTGTCAATAGTTTATTTTGACGTTCTTTTTTCTTTCTTTTACACGGGATTTCCTTCAGGGGCAGACAAGGCCAAAACAATAAACAAAACAGACTTTGTTTTACAACTAACTTACCTAAAACAAAATTCAATTCAACAAGGCTCAAAATGGCTCCCTCAGAGTTTGGGGCGGTCCTTATATCAGGATAGGATGCAGAGTAGAACCAATCCGCAGCTCCAGCTGATTAGCAGGCCACACCCACCTAAAACAGACACAAGACTACACTTAGAGGAGCAGAGAGATCACAGATACAAACAGAAATCTCAGAATCATAACACTATTTTTAATATATTAAATACATGAGGAACACTTTATTTTACAGTTGTCTTATAACTAAACTAGGTAATAACTAGGTGCAGTACTAACCCTGAACCTACCCCTCAAACCTAATCCTATCCCATGTTGTACACTGTAAGTACATAGAAGTACACATACTGCAAAGTAAAGTGCAACCAATATATGTATAAAGGAAAGTGTGCGTTTATTTGTAATTTATAATAGATTTAACCCATCCATACCCCCCACCCCCCAGGTTAAATAATAACAAAAAACACTAATATTAAATAAAGTCTGAATATTAAATGAGATCAGATATGCATATTATTTATAAAATGATTTAAAATAGTATTAGATGAGAACCTACATGATTACACTGCAACATGTCGACAGTGTTTCATATTAACTATAAACTGTTTTCAACAAGTGGCAGTGAAAACACCTGTTCATCAAGTTGTGCTTGGATTATTTCTTAAATTCAAGAGCATATGGGCAGAGAATCCACAGTTCAAGAAGAACTAATCATACCGGTGCATAAACAGAAAATTAACAAAACCCATCTATGGAAGAGGACCCATCACAACCCATCCAAACAAAACGCTGCTTGTATTTGTTCCTGCGTAATAGATAGCAATTGCAGTTGAAAAGCATGGAATTTTGTGCAGATGGAGAGAAAACAAACAATTATGAATGGCTATTAAGTGTCCAAAGACACCAAGCATGTCATTGCATTTGAGAAAGAGAAAGACAGCTTCTCCCGCACTTGACTGCTCATATAAATGTTTATGGTCTTTCTCACTGACCCTTTAAAAAGTTTATCACGGTAAATTTACGCTGTGATTATCAAGTTCTTGTTGTTTTCCCCAGGCACAGGATGCAATTACTTGTCTTAATGGCAATTTTGATGGTGACCTTTTATGCACACAGAAAAGAGATGCACAAATGACTTTACAGCTTCTTTTGGACAGACAGCTGCTGTAAATGAGATGAATTTACTGAGGTCTTCGGCTTTGTTTTACGCCATATTTTAACTAAAAACTGCAATGCAATTGACAATTACACCTTTATATATTGAAGAAATCAAACACTGTGTGGCTTATCGTCCGATACAGGCTGTGGTAGCAGGTTCCCAAATTGTAACAGATTTATAGCTAATGCTGATTTGTAATTTATGCACTTTTTTAAAGGTGAAGTGTGTAATTATTACTGTGTTACTATTACTCGGTGTGTTCCAGCTTAATATGCAGAAGCAACTATAAGATTTTATTTATTTTATTCACATTCAGTATTTGTGATTTATCACATCAGGTCACATCCAAGGATCCACATCAGGATATCCAATGCATTTTTGCCTTGGAATGTTTCATTTCTGCCAATATGCTTCATAGTAAAACCACTAAGCAGTGAAACTTGAGTAGTAGCTTTTCTGTACTTGAGAAAACCGAGGAAGGGTTGAGAGCATTGTCATGTTTTTACACCCGTACAGTAACTGTTAAAGTTAAGTGGCATGCTCTAGGGCACAATGACCATGGGCAAAAGAGCAGCATGGATATAAATACCAGCAGCCCATAAAGAAAATATCCCTGGTGTCCCACCTGCCAGAAAAACACTCGGATTGCTGATGGAGGTTTTCCCCCCAATGCACCGTTGCTTTATACACTAAACCTACAACTAAATCTAAAGGCCCGCCATAATCGTTCAAATATATCCTACAAGGAACCGTCAAAAACCTGACAAAAAGTTTTATCAGTGACGTGACACCATCCATCCACTGTGCCTAGGGCAACCATTTAAATGTGATTCTGCATGCATTTGCTAGTTTTAGTAGCTATACTCTTATAATTTTATATGCATGTTTATACTTGCCTTAGAACATATTTTAAGGACTTCATAGGAGCCTGTTGGGCTTGCTTTGACCAGTCTAATGTCAGTGCTAAAGTATGGATCATTTTTATTAAGATATGTTTATCTATAAAAGCCCAGCCTGTTCATTATAATCCCACATTAATTCCTGACCTTTAATGGGGCTCCTCTGTCACCGAAATACGGGTCAATATTAATATCCATGTATTGTAAGGATGATCAGGTTCTATTATTTAGATCTCCCTTATTAGGAAACCTTTTCCTCCCTGCTTTATTACCTCATAAACGTATAATTTCCAAATTTATCACGCTCCAGTGATTCCCTGGAAGATCAGAGGGCAGAGACAGAAAGGGGTCGTGGGTATGAGTGACTGAGTGGGGCGATTGAGCGAAAGAGCGTCACGTTTCTGTACTGTGTGTGTGTGTAGAACGTGCTTGCATGACGCGCGTGTGTGCTTTCTGCTTGGTTACACTCTCACAGGTGCTTCGCGTTTCGGCAGTAACAGGAGTGGACGCGTATTAACTGTGTGCCCCGAGTGCAAGGCCCATCTCGTTTCCCCCCGCATTTCAATTTCAGGAAGAAAGAATGCAATGATGGACACAGAATATGACAGGTTGACAGTGCGGATGCAGAATGGTGTCATTGGGCACTCGCCCTGTGCATTCGGAAGGTTATCTGACACTCTGCAGACAAGATGTACTCTGTTTTTGGCTGGAGTCAGGTCTGACTGGCTGTCTCGGAGAAAGCAACTTGAAGATTTGTACTTAGGCGTAAAATCTATTAAAATAGAAGGATTTCAATAAGACCTGTTACGACCTGCTGCCGCCCGTGGGAAGATACCGTCTCATTCAAATGTATTGCTGGCTCACTATCTCATCAAGCTCGGACCACTTGCTGAAGTTACTGTTATCAAGTTGATGTAATACAAAAGTTTGGTTTTAAGATTGCTAGCAACATTTTTTCATTTGAGCATACAGATGCTCACATAAAGTTTTCATGATGCATAGTTTCAAAGCAGATTTTTTGGAGATGAGTGTATTAAAGTAATGTCAATAATATCATAATATACAGATTTAATCATAATTATTACAGTATAAGAAGGGTATTGCAATACAAGGATAGTGTTTGACAGTTTTGTAAGTTGAAGAGACGTTTGATATTTGCACCATGTCAATCATAATTTAGTAGTGAATACTAATAATACTTTAATAATATATTTCATTCAATTTATGAGTGGAGCTTGAGACTAGATGTTTAATTCAAGCTTGTTTCCCCCTATTTTTATCATTTAAATTAATTTAAAATGTTTTGGTGCTTTATGCTTTGTTTTGAATTTGTTTACGCTAAATAATTTCGAGATATATTGCCGTAAGGCTGGAAAATATGAACATATTTTTAAAACAATAGGCATCATACACTTGCACGCTTTGTAAATAGTGACAAAGGAAAAGGATCAGACACTACCAGACTTTAAATTTGTTGATATTCTCCGACTGGATAGAATTAAAAGTTGCATCCCAAATCGCGTACTTGTGCACCGTTTTATGATGTTTTGAAATGTAAATAAAAAACGCACTTCAAATACCCGGATGATGCACCCAAATAACCGAAAGAATGAAGTGTGGAATGTTGAAAATGGCACACTCCGATATCTCTGATATCGTACAATGTAAGTCCCTTTTTTCTACGAGTCTGCTTTGTGTGGTTTGTTTTAAAAATTCACCATTACATCTACATAAGCTGCGTCCCAAATAGTTTGGCTTTGTTTTGCATCTGCTACACGTCATATGCCATCGACTGGAAAACGTTTTGAATTTCCGGTTAGTAAAAAAATCGTAGTATTCCATTGAGGACGATACTAAATACGATTGAGTGCATAGTGTATAAGTTCACAGTACATGGGAGTGCGTAATTTAGAGCTAAAGTCTGAAGCTACAAAATTGGAATCCCAATTTTCTGTGGAATCTGTCAGCTGTAATCTGCTGACTGGCTCTGACTTGTTCAGACTGGAAAATCAGGGCAAAATTTTGCATAGTGTATTCCAGACTTTAAAGGAATAGTTCACCCAGAATGAAAATTCTGTCATCATTTACTCTTCCTAATTGTGCTTCCAAACTTGTATGATTTTCTCTCTTATGTTGAACACAAAAGAGGATTTTTTTAAAGAAACAATTAGCTGTTGGTCCGCATTGACTTCCCTAGTAGGGAAAGAAATACTGTGGAGGTCAGTTGGGACCAACAACTGTTCAACTACCAGCATTCTTCAAATATCTTCTTTGTGATTGGAACATTATGATGGTGAGTATATGATGACAACATTTTCATTTTGTGGTAAACTATTCCTTTAAACCATGATCTGGCCTGGTTGCCCACTGAAGTTAAGCAGGGCTGAGCCTGGTCAGTAACTGGATGGGAGACCTCCTGGGAAAAATTAGGTTGCTGTTGGTAGAAGTGTTAGTGACACCAGCAGGGGGTATTCACCCTGTGATCGGTGTGGGTCCTAATGCCCCAGTATAGTGATGGGGACACTATACTGTCAAAAGAGCACCGTCTTTCGGACTAGACGTTAAACCGATGTCCTGACTCTCTGTGGTCTTTAAAAATCCCATGACACTCATCGTAAAGAGTAGGGATGTAACCCCGGTGTCCTGGCCAAATTCCCACAGGCCCTTGTCTATCATGGCCTACCAAAAATCCCCATCCATTGATTGGCTGTCTCGCTCTCTCCACTCCACCTGTAGCTGGTGTGTGGTGAGTGCATTGGCGCCGTTGTCCTATGGCTGCCGTCGCATCATCGAGGTGGATGCTGCACACCGGTGGTGGTGGTTGAGGAGAGACCCCCCTCCCCCACATGATTGTAAAGCGCTTTGGGTGTATGGCCATACATGATAAAGCGCTATATAAATGCATCATTCATTCATTTATTCAAATTGGTAAATCCTACATTTTGAAGTGCATAAATGTTATTGCTGAATTTTCATTGTCATTTTATATTATTACTGGTTTTGGTTACACTCTATTTCGATAGTCCATTTAGACAGTCTACTTACTATAAGTAACTTTGTAACTACATGTCTACTAATTCTCATATCAGACTGTTAGGGTAGGTTTAGGGTTAGTAGAATAAGTTGATATATACTTGCAAAGATTCTGATGTAGTATGTAATATGTAGTATGCTGTGGACGGATCAAAATAAAGTGTTAGGGAGATATTAAGCAGTCCACTAATACACTGACGACTGCTAGGTGACATGTAGTTGACAAGTTACTCAGTTCAGTTCAAGTTATAAGTTACTGTCCTTTCAGCTTCTTGCTGGTTCAGGTGATATTTTCTTAGCCTTGGAATGTGTTTCATTCTGACGTAACAGATTCAGATGCTGCGAGTATAAATGCCTCTCCGCTCCACCAAAGTCCCTTTGAGGCAAGTCAGTCCTCTGGGCAGCCATCTTGGTTATGCATTGGCCAGCTATTTCCATTTAGGCTAGTACAGCTCCTGCCTACTAGATGTAGGAAAGACCAAAATCTCCAGAAGTATTGTCTCTTAATTTGGTCTAAATCTATGCAACTATAGGACTCAGTTAAACTCATACATCTTATTTTTCTACTTTCTTCATTCTCCTTTGTTTATAAGTCAACCTGGGTGAAATCTGTTTGTAATATTCTCTCATATTTTCCATACTTAACCTTTCCATCATGTGTTTCTTTCAAAGAAAGCCTATTGATTCCCAGCATAAAAACACTAGATATGACATATGAAGTAACTAAGATGAACCTCTTGAAATCTATGCATAGTGAATGAATCGTTATTTTGATGAATTAGCCCTTTGGCTGGAGCAATCGAGATGAGCTCTGAATTTACAGCTGTTGGGCAGAGAGCTGGCGTTAGTATTAGTGTTTTTGTAGCATAATGAAGCGAGCCGAGCAGTCGCTGCAAGGTCATTGATGCACCATGGAGAATAAAGAGGAACTCTTGGCATCCTGTCCTCCCACACTGCAAGGGTAAAAACATCCATAATACAGCCGTCTAAGCTGGAAGTTTGGTCCTTAGGCTCTCAGGGGTCCTTTGGACCACCTGTCCCCTCTTAAATCTTTTGATGCTGACTGGCAAACTTACATGTGAAAGTCATGCATTGAAATCCATGAGGATGTCGTGTGCGTTGATGGACATGATTAAAATTCATGAATCTTATTATTTCCTTCTCACATGCAGTGTTCTTTGAACTTCAAACTCGTTAACAATACCATAGGTAAGTTTTATATAATTTGCACTTAAAACAGGCGATGATACTCAACGGGCTGTCGGCTGATATCCCTCCTGAAAGTTTTCACCAAACCAAAGAAAAAAAAAGTGGTTTACTCAGACATTCATCATTTGAAGCAAAGTTGTCAGTGTTTCTGTTCGAAGTAGCGTTGTGAACTGGGTCTAAGTATGAATTATAGTAGGCCGAGAGTCTATATTAAGATAAAATGGAATAATAGCATGCCAAACATTCATTTGATATATTTTTATTCCACAGCAAAGGTTGCAGAGGAGCGATCAATCAAAAAGGCAGGTATAACATTACCCTTACCTAGAAATGAACAAATGTTATGGGAGTGCTTATTTATACTTTTCCCTATGTGCGTATCCTGAATATCGTGTGCAGAGGATGAATAAGGAAATGTACTGTTATATGGCTTATAGCAGTAGTAAGTCTAATTTTAATCATATTTTCACAGTCAATTTAACGGGTTTGTCTAAAGAGCCTACAGGTCTCTGTTCACTGTTTGGTTCTTATTGTATGTTTGCATCATCAATCTGTGCACCATTGTGAGTACTAGCGGCAACTGTTCATCACAGTATCTAGGTAACAACGTGGTGAAGGGAAGATGCCAGTTTCACTATTATTGAAGTATTCGTCCCTTTGGATTACCCAACAAAACCTTACATGCAGAGAAAGGCATTTGTGTTCATCAGTGAATCCATTGCAAGATGTGCGAAGAATGAGAGCTTCTCTCAAAAGGCAATTTGTTTAGAGGCTAGCATTTCCTTTTTATGTCTTTGCATGCTCCTCGTCACATTAATTATATAGTGCTGGAATGAGGACCCGAGTCAGTTTGACATCACAGCTCGATTTGTATTATTATTGTGAAAGAGTATTTTTTAATGACATCATTGGCACAAAAATGCTAGCTTAAGGTACAAAAGCTTGTCACTGGTACAGTACATCTTTGTATGTTATCTACACTACTGTTCAAGAGTTTAGGCTCAGTAAGATTTTTGAATACTTGTATTGAGCAAGATGCTGTTAAACTGTTAAATCCTGACAGTAAGAACTTGTACATTGTTGCTGTTCTTTTGAATGCTGTATTCTTCCAAATATAAAACACGTTTCCACAAAAATATTTAGTAGCACATCTGTTTTCAACATCAGTAGCAAGAAGCATATTAGTGATATTATTAGCATATCAGCATATTAATGATTTCATGTGATATTGTTAGCATATTAGTGATTTCACATATTTTCGATCAAATAAATGCAGTTTTGGGATAAGAGACAATGCTGGCATATAGGTTAGTTTCCTGACGCAGTACTTACGGATATATCTGATTTATGGAGCTTCAAAATCCTGGTCACCATCCACCTGCAGCTTGGGAGTGAGTAAAATATGCCGTAATTTTCATTTTTGGGTAAACTATTTCTTTCACTTTTGCATTTCTGACTGTTTTCCTAGCAGACCTTGAAAACCCATTTATATGTGCACAAATGTAACTAAATAGGCACGAAATTTGTACATTTATCATTCGGAATCTTAATAATAATGCACAGCTGATAGATAATCAGCTAGATAATAACTCCAATGAAATCTCCAATGCTTGCTCTAAGGGTTTAATGTAATGCCTACAATCTAGTTATATTAGCGCTGAACAAATGAAAGCAGTTTTGAAAATCTTCATTATGTTTACACACTCAAGCTACTGTTTATTTCTTAACCAAAATAATGAGATGATTAAAAAAGGTGAAAGAAATTCATAGTAGTCATGATTTTTTTTCTAATGTGAGAATTTCTGCTGCTGTGACAGCTGTTTTGTGAAGTTTAACACTCTTATCCTTTGGCAAGGTGAATCTTGTCAGTCAAACTGCGAAGATATGACACATTTAGAGGAGGGGGTGGGCATTAGATGAGATGCCAGCTCTGCTTGACAGTCAACACTGAACCTTCAGAAATATGTTCAAGATTTTTCAAGATCTTGAAATTGATTGCCAGTAGTTTATTACTTTGCACTCTTTCTGTTATATTATAAAATGCATCCTCACTTCCGATCAGCAGATTTTATGCAAAGATTTAATTAATACTTGATACATTTGTTTAAAATTAATAATTTAATTAATTCATAGTTGGCTGGCAAGCAGCATTATACACCGCAACCTGCCCTCAGGAGCTCCAGAAGGTGAGGTGGAAGTCAGCGGAAAAAAACCCTTTCGTGCCCTCCTCGATTCTGGCATTGCAGTCAGCCTAATAAGTTCTCCTACCTTTGTGTGAAGCTTTCAAAGCATTTCTCCCGATAACATGTGTTCAAGGGGACACATGACAAGTGCCCTGTGCCTGGCCGGTAAAGTGGGGCTGGTAGAAGATTTTCCGGTGCCCGTACTGATCGGGAGAAACTAACCTAGGTTTGACCGCCTGCCAGCCCCAGAGGGAACCACCAAAGACGGAGGCCTCGGACAGCTGGAGAGATGGTGAGTCCCCCTCCCAAAATACTAATGTTTTCTGTGATATATTTCAACAGGTGACAGGAAGGGCATTCATTCGCAAAGAACCATGCGAGGAGCCTGGTCCCCATCCTCTCCCGCACTTTGTGGTCCAAAATGGCCTGCTGTATTGTGTCGCTCAGTGAAGGGGGGAGGAATAATTATTACTGGTACTCTGCACGAAGAGGGAGGCCATCTTGGAACTGGCCTATTCACACCCCATGGCTGGTTATCTTGGGACAACCCGTTCTGTCAAGCCTGCCAAGTGACCTCGCCCAGAAAACCTACCCCCATTCCGCTGATTCCATTGTGGAGGAAGTTGAGCAGTTGAGGACCACCGTCTACCATACTCAGACAGACATGCTGGTCAAACACTTTAATCAAATACTGAAACAGATGCTCCGACGGGTAGTCGCGAAAGACAAGCAAAACTGGGACTTCATGCTGCCCTGTGTCCTCTTTGGCGTTCGGGAAGTTCCACAGGCCTCAGCTGGCTTCACCCTATTCAAGCTCTTCTTTGGTCAGCAACCACGCGGCCTCCTGGACGTGGCAAAGGAGGCCTGGGAGCAACAGCCTGCAGCCCATTGCTCGGTAGCGGAACATGTGAGGCATGATGGGAAAAGATCGACCGCATCATGCCATTAATCCAGGAACAATTGGTCAAAGCGCCACTACAGGTGGCCAGCCCAACCACAGGAAGTCCAGCCCGGAGACCGAGTCATGGTCCTTGTCCCCAACACAGCCTGCAAGTTCCTGGCCATATGACAAGGGCTCTGCACTGTACTAGAGAATCTTGGGCCAGTTACCTACCATGTCCATGAGCCAGGATGGAGGAGAGCTGACCAGCTGTACCACATCAATCTGTTGAAGAAATGGGACGGGACTAGAGACAAGCTTGCAAAGGACACACACCTGCATGTCCTCATCTCTGGCTGTTCCGTTTTTGTACCTGGGTACATACAAACTTGAAAAAACACATCTTTGTTTCTATTTAAAAAGGAACATCTATTTATTTATTTGTGCTAACAATTTTAAACATGTCTACTTACACAGCCTGCACCTGGGCCACAAACCCCAGACATTTTGTTTCAAAACAAAAATAAAGAAGGTAAAAGGCAATTTAGCAACTTCTTTTGAAGCTACATTGTTTGTTTGAATATCACATAATAATCTTGCTATATTTAAAATATTACACACTTATTTACATGAGTGACAAATACAGAGCCATCAAAAAGGTCAATGCGTTCTCAAACACCATGATCATTGTTTCCTCTTTACTACTAGCTATAGCATAAATGGGCTTCAGTGGGTATTTAAAATAATACATTAAAACGTATTGACATTTTATTGGTTTTTAGCCATGTAATTAAAATAAAATCAACAAGAATACTGTAATGCATTGCACCTATCAATGCCCATCAGCGTTGCCTGTATAGTTCTGCATAGCACAGCATATTGTACCTTATTACTTAATTGTTTGCCTGGCCGAAATTAAAGAGATTGCTTACTGCTCAGGGTTTCACAGAGCAAACATTTGCCAAAGGTTTTTGGTTTTCTGCATTCCTCTCATCTCAAGTTTAGCTGTGACCCATGCGGAACAGTCCTTGCTGTCAAGCTGACAGTGTCCTTTTGCTTTCACCCTTTAATCTCTGCTCCAGGTCTTTGTGCCAAATTGGATTCCACCTACGCAGACCCACCACCTGTTCGGCCCAGCCATGATGTTGTCCTCCAACACCTGCTGACCCCTCTGAGCACTCGGGTCTGTCTTCAGATTCGTTTCTGCACCATTACTGCACTAAAACTATGGTGTATTTCCACTCTCAGTGTGTCAACAATACCTCCCATGAGTATTTCAAGTCAATACTTTCCTGGTTTTGTCAGAAGTGCAAAACATGGGACCCAAAACATCTTATGTTAAAGGTAATGCTCACCCAGCTTTTTATGATATATAAATCATGAATACATGAATATTTTGTCTAGTTTCACCTGAGAATATGCAAATCCCAGTGTCGAGACGAGATGTAGATAACATCTTTGTCATTATACATCTACCTCTGTGAGATCTGTGTACAGCTTGTTTATTATTACAACTCAATTGTAGGATGGAACAAGCAACATCTACAATAACCCTGAAATGTCAGCTTCACTGCATGTTAAAACTGGCCATGCAGCTAATCATATGCATGCTGCAAGATTCAGGCACACATTTTCCGCATCTCAAATCTGTTAATTTGTCAATGTTGAACAGCAGTGTTAAGAGGGATGTTTATCAGCTGAGGGGTTTATATCATGCAGGTAATGAACCATGCAGTGTGCTCATCAAACACGTAGTGCTGTCTGGCATTTTTCAAGTCAGACTCGCTGTGTTACCGGAATACCACTAGAGCCCCAGATCATGCTCAGAATATACTGAGAGATATTCGTGCTGGTTCCTCTCACTTGCATTGCAGTACTTATCCGTCAGTGTTGCATTAGAACGTTCAGCATCCTTGCATCCATATGATGCAATCGCTGTAGCAATAAACCTCAGGCTACTACTGCCTAAGCCATCACATGCTAGCAGAAATTATTTAATAATTTCTAGTTATTTAATGTGCGCTTCCCTATATTCGATATGGTGTGACAGTGCTAGACATTTCTAGCACTGGGTTGTCAGTTATACATTGTTACCTTTTAACAAAGGTCATTATTCAGAAATGTTTGAGCAGTAGGTGGTGATGTATGACTGTCTTTGTAAGGGAGTCATTGATTCGGTTTCTTAATCAATCAAATGTAACAAGTACTAATTGCTTTTATGAGTGAGCCGTTGAACTATTCACTCAACTGATTAAAAAAAAACGGATTTATTCAGGAATGAAGCATCATTACTGTGTATTGTTTGGAGACGCAACTTTGGCTTCCCCTGCTTAAAAACAGCATATGCTGGTTAAATATGTTTTGAAGCTGGGATGCTGGTTTAAACTGGTTAATGCTGGTCCTTTGCTGGTTTATGATGGTCCTTTACTAGTTTATGCTGGTCCTTTGCTGGTTTATGATGGTCCTTTACTAGTTTATGCTGGTCCTTTGCTGGTTTATGCTGGACCTTAAACTAGCAAAGGACCATCTTAAATTAGTTTAAACCAGCATCCCAGCTTCGAAAAAATCCCTAACCAGCCTATGATGTTTTTTTTAGAAGGGTCATTTGGAACACTTTCCATTGCAGATTAAAAAATAGAGCAATAAATAAATCTTGCAATAAATACAGAACCATTAAGAATGCTAAATATAGGTCAGTTTAGTAAATTATTATTTATAAATCCAAACTGCTTAGGTTACAACAATGAACTTTAGTTAAGAATAAGTCAGCTCAGATTCTGATTCAGGTTCTATAGGATATCTGCACATTTTCACAGCTTTCAGTATTGTATGTTTTGTTTATGTTGGCAGGCTGTTGCATTGCATTTCGTTTAAGATGCTCAGTGTAACACCTCATAAACTTGCTGCAAGTTTTTTTTTCTTTCTTTGATCTTTAAAGGAATATCTTGAGAGAAATGTCCATTGCCTTTGAAAGTCTGAGCTTTGCCTTAGCAACTTCCAGTTTTACCCAACTTGTGCTGAGTGAACAATTGTTGAGATGAGCATTCCTTCATCACAGATTCTCTAAGTATGCTCTGTACACTTCATTCAGCTGGCTTGATCTAACAGAGATCTGAAAGTCATCATGCAGTTTGTATGTGAGACATACAAATTTTCTCATCCCATGTGTTCAAAATATAGCCTTGAGCAACTAGATATATCTGAATTGGACATATGGTTAAGAAAAAAAAATACCCTTTTTTAATTTATCTGGATTTCTGCATGAATGAATCCTGAAATGTGAACTGCGTTTCATCATTTTAGATCAGAATTTTCCCTCGGGGAGTAATAAATAAGGCCTGTCTGTCAATCTGTCTATCTAGCATATGCTTAACAAAACAAGATACACTGCTATATCTTTATTAAAGAACAACCAAAGTCATTGATGATAAAGGTAACCTGGTGAATTAGTAATTGCTGGAGGCTGCTTCAGATAATGTTTCAGGTAATGCTTTTTTTGTCAATTTGTATGTTTAATGGTATTTTAAAACAAGTTTGATGGAAAGTAATAGTCAAAATACATTAATTAAAATGAGTATTTTACTAACTAGAGTTTTCCTTATGTAATCTTTAATCATAACACACTACAATTTTTAAGGATTCTACCCAGCTCTGTATATACAAACCCAAATTTTCACCTGGTACTGTTATATATAACATACCTGTTCTATATTTAAGCTAAAAGTTCTCAATCCTGCTTCTTGACCTTCTTCACTTCCAACACTTCACACACTTCTAAAGAAGATTGAGAGACTTTGGGTTAATTTTTTATATCACAGGTGGTTTTATTAGAACAGGTTAAAAACTGAGCTCTGAAGGAATGTAGAAGCAGAACTGAGCACCTTACTTTTAGTCAGTTTACTCTGTACTATAATATTCCCACCGTAGCCAATTATCCTTTACCATGGATACCTTCGCACAAAACTCTTTGTGTGCGTGTGTGAGTGCGTGTGTGTGCAAACATGAATTATATACTTAATGTGTAATTATGACTTGAACTTTAGATGTCATGTGAATTTTGTATCTTTATGTACTAATGTGCAAACTATTAATAGACAATGAATAATTCAAAGGTTTCTTTCTCTCTACATTATATATTCTTTTTGAGCTTTAGTTCTATATTATTTCACACATTGACAGCATGGTTTATTGCTCAGGGTTGATGGAAAAAGACACAGGATTGGGAGAACAAAGGAAAGCCAGTAAAAGAAAGGGATTAAAGTCATGATTTCATTCAACAATTGATGCTAGAAAAATAGGTGTGCAATATAAAGCATTAATCACGTTTTACATATTGCAGCTTATTCATATGATGTAAAAATGGTTCCCATATTCCATGGTATACGAGTTGTGCTTGGTATGACAGAATATGTAGGTGATAATATCTATTGTAAGCTTTGTATCTGTCTTTCTCAGATACGTTAAAAATGCTCTTTCTATACTTGTGCAATGCTGTCACCTGCTGTTTAAGAAATAATATTGCTAGTCAAATAGTAAAGCGTAACACTAAAATGAGACTTGTTATACTAGATTACTAGATACTAGATTATGCAGTTAACTAGCAATGGACATTTCCTTTACAGAGTAAAGGGATTAGCAGTTTAGTCATTTTAGTTAATGTTGATTGTGAACTGATATGAACTAGCAAATTAACTACAACAAGATATCATAAACAGTATTAAGTAAAGATGATAATAATTTTAATTTTAGTTAATGTATTATAGTATAATTTGTAATGTTTACTTTTAAGAGTATGACTAAAATAGTAGCACGGGTATATTTGTAGCAATAGACAACAATATATTGTATGGGTCAAAAAAATTGTTCTTGCCAAAACTGATTAGGATATTACAGTAAGTAAAGGTCAATACATTTTCTAACACTAAATTTAAAATGTAACTTTAATTAAATATAAATTTCCTGCAGTAAATATATACTTGTACCCTCAGGTTCCAGATTTTCAAATAATTGTATTTTGGCAAAATTTTGTTCTATCCTAACAAACCATGCTTCATCTAATCAGCTTTCAGATATTCTGCGGATTTCAGAGCTTTCAGTATAAATCTGGTGGTCTAGGTCACAAATTAAATCTTATGGCATCCTTATTATATATGAACATTATTTAAATATTATGCCCCTCGGCTAAAATATTCTGAAAACTCCTAATCATGTTATTTTACCCAAGTTTATAACTTAAAATCCATCCATAATTATTTCAGGATCAGTAAGGATTTTAAATGTCTTTGAAGGAATATTCCTTGCCTTTTTTATTCATTTGATAAAAAAAAAAAAAAACCCCAAAAGTAATATTATGAATTATATACTTTTTAACAATTCAAATAACTTTTTTTTTATTTCAGTATATTTTCATCATTTTCTCCTGTTATTGCCTTTTTAGCAGTTCTTCAGTGTCACTATCCTTCAGAAATCGTTTTAATACGCTGACATTTTTTCATTATCAGACTTGCGCTATGAAGTGTGGAACCTCTTATACAATGTCATTCTGTGAGATGTTTTGTTGAATGTAACTGCATTTACTTAAAATATAGCTCTTTTGTAACACTGTTAATGCCTTTGGTGCATTTTTGATCAGTTAAATTTTTTCTTGTTGAATAAAATAATTAAATTGTTTTATTCAAAAACATAGTGATAGAACTGTTGATAAACTACTGAACATGGAACATTTGCAGCAGTAAGTCACAACACAATTTCCCCATCAGATGATGATTAAATGAATGTATCAGAGCTAGTGTGCAGCTTATCAAGCTGAGTAGGTGTGTCCTGTCACTCAAAGCACAAAGCTCAGACATATGGCTGGACGGAGGTGGGAACTGACTGAAGCAGCCTTCTCCGGTTCCTTTTTTCAACTAATGAAATACTGAAAGCACTGTATTGAGCAGCCTACATACAATAACCACCAAATGCACCTCAAGGGAGGCGTGTTTTTGCCATCTGCAGAACAGAATGTCTTGGAATAAACAAGTACTGCATGGAGTTTAGCAGGGCATATGTATATATACATATATATATA